>SNQJ01S0033908.1:69337-109018 GCA_010110895.2 Picea sitchensis
AAGAAGAAGAAGAAGATGGAGGAGAGGGTGGTGGAGAAGCACCATTCCCTCCATTTCCATTTGGAGTTTTATCACCACTGCTTCCCTTATGCTTTGAAGGGTTGGAGCCTTCACCTTGCAACCCTCCATTCTTTTCCATTAAGATCTTCATCATCTCTCTCATTTCCATGACAACCTTTCTGAGATCTTCATCTTCTGCAGGAACATGTTCATGACTTTCTTCATGAGCCATACTTGGTGAATGCCTCCTTGAAACTTGCGGTGATTGTATATGATTCCTCCTTGAAGGATGAGAACTTGGTTCCACAAGTTTACCTTCTCCTCTTGTGAGTTTCAACCTTGTGAGCATCAGAAAAAAAAACACTTGCAAATAATCAAGTCTTAAAAAACGAGTGCTCTGATACCAACTTGATCTAAAAATGAAGAAGACTTGTAAACTTGGAAATATTTGCAAGTAAAGTTCTATGTGTTAAAAGAAAATGGATCAACTTTGCAACACATTATTAAAAGGATTTAATCATTTAAGATGCACATAAACAACAACATAATCAATGAACATAAACACATAAACACAACAAATGATAAAGGAGTTCACCCCTCTCTTGGGCTACATCTCCTGGTCCAGCTTCCAATGGATCATTATTATTATTTTCTCAAAGTGCTCAAAAAAATGCTTTGCAATGCTCAAATTGACCAACAGACAGCTCCAATGGCTTCAGAGTGTCCAAAAACCGCTAGTTGGGCTTTTTCGGCACCTCGTTTGGCCAAAAAACGAAGAAGTTAGGCTTCCTTGAAGTCTCCCTTTCAAGCTTGTTGTCTCTACATCTACAAAATGCACCCTTGTTCATTCAACCTGGCACACACGCTATTTAAAGCGTAAAAACCCGGCACCGAACGCAACCACGCCAACGGTGCGAACTGTAGGACGGTTATGGGTGCGCCAGCCCCTAACCGCCAAGCTCTCGGGCACATGGGTCCATGTGACCTCGCGCAAATATAAAAGGGCTCTATTTCCCAACGAATAGAACAATGAAAAATGGCGGGAAAACTGTTCAAACCACAAATTAGAACCAAAACACGCGCGCCAACCGTTCAAGTCATATGATATAACATACGACCGGAGCTATGGTGTTTGTAACCACCCCCACGCAATACACATGGTCATATGGTATGATTCACAAGACCACGGGCTTTGAATATGTTTTAAAAGTCACGCACTCCATGTATAAAGTGGTGGTCATATATATCAATACATGCGACCGGGGTTGGGGCTATGCCCCAGCCCGGATGCGCCCCAAATCTCATTCCAATGCAATTCAAATGTAATTAAACCCATAGATTAAACAAGCACCACCGTGTGGGCTAGTGGTATCCCACACACTACCAAAGCGCGGAGCCATAGGGGAGGTCTGGGGTTCAACCCCCACGGACTCCATTCAATTTTAAACAACAAACCATAGCCAATAACGGGGTGCCACATGGCATCCCATGACTGGGCCACCTGGCACCACACCATTAACCAAAATGATGCCATGTGTCACATCATAATTCAACCACATCGGGCAATCAAAAAATGCCATGTCATCACATGCCACATCAGCGTATGGATGTATGGTCTCTGCCACATCATCGTACGACCCCTACCACGTCAGCCTGTACAGACTGCATAGTCAGCGTCCTTTTTTTTACCTGTTTAACTATTCGAATAGATCGTGATATCTCTCGCTCCCGACGTTCGTTTGAACCCAAACAAGTTGTGTTGGGTTCGTAACGACGAGGGCTATGCTCCTGTTCATTTTGAAGTGATTCCGAGCACTTTGAATTTTTGAGAAAAATTTGATCCCCTGATCAATTAGAAACACAGTTCTTGGGGCACTTGGATTTTTTTACAAAAAGGGCCATGTTCTGCAATGATTGTAGAGATAATAAGGGATGTTTATCAATTTCTGATGTCGCAGATGTGATAATAAGATGAAATCAGAAAAATAAACAACTTGGTATCTGCCTTCGCAGGTGATGTACCTTTTAAGAAATTTTGAAACTTTCCCCCATGGCTCTGGTAAGGAATTGACATCTACACCTTTGCCCTTATTCTGAACTTGCTCAGTGTTGACAAGGAACCTCTTATGTGTGTTTGGGATATGTGTTTTTATGTTAAACCATCGGTCTCCTGTTCTTGGCAATCCTGTTACAACAACAATGCTTGCTTATGTTACTGGAATCCTTACCCCATTCACCATTGAATACCCTTCAGTAAGATTTTGACTGAACTCCAATAATTCATCCTCATTAAACTCTTTCAACTTCTTAAAATACAATATCCAGCCTGCTTGAAGAAATATTTGGTAGGACTCTGGGTGTAGCAGTAAACTGTCCAGATTTGCGGGTTCATGTCTCACAGCTAATCATCCCATGATGTGTCTTGAGAGTTACAGGCACATAGGAGGAGAAGCTATCACCTAAATCAAAGACGCAATAAGCTCGAACGTGATTTGTAGAGAGAATATAGTGTCTTAGTTAAAAGAAGTGTGGGTGGAAAGGTGGTGGAGGTGTGTATAAACTTTGGAATGAACGGCTAGATTTACGTCCCCCCCCCAACTAAGCAGATTGGCTCCAGGTGTAACCGGTTAGTAAATAGGAAATCGTGCATTTATATCTTCATTACTTTAACACATAGGATTAATTACGTACCTCAAATCTTATCGCACATAACTACCTGTCGGAGTAACCGCACAATCCAACCGCCGTAGGAATGGCGCATAATAGCTGGCATGATGAAGGATCGTGGGAGAAACGATGGCTTGTGCAGAGTCGTAGACCGTACTGTAGTGAGCCAACTGAATACCGCCGAATGTGAAGTTACGTCATAATGAAGCAATACTTTCTGATAGAAAGCATCAGTAATGTCTAATTAGAGGTGTTGTTGCACGAAATATTGGAGGGTTGGAGCCGAAGCATCGACAAAAAGAAAGAGTGAAGTGGCAAGAAAGCACAACATTAATTAGTGTATCAGCAGGTTCTTTTTCAAAAATGTCGGAGGTAGGTGTAACAACGTTGATATCGGCCAATTTATCGGGAAGAGGTGTAAAAACATTGAAATCGACCAATTTATCGGAAAAGAGGTGTAACAGCATGGAAATTGGCCAATTTATCGGAAAAAGGTGTAACAGCATGGAAATCGGCCAATTTATCGGAAAAAGGTGTAGCAACATGGAAATCGACCAATTTATCGGAAAAAGGTGTAGCAGCATGGAAATCGACCAATTTATTAGAAAAAGTTGTAGCACATGGAAATTGGCCAAACGCTATCTTACTTCAATTCTAGGAAGTTTTTCACCTTGCATGAACTCATTGTTTCCTTATGTTCGTCAATCTACCTGCACACACAGAATTGCCTAATACCTTCCAAGGCTTTATTAGCATAGTAAAGAAAATAGAAAAATTTCAACTAAAAACATAGAAATGCAAATTTCGCTGAGATTATTTATATACAAAGTCTGAGAAAAATAAGTCCTAAAGTTCAGAAAGGGAAGGAGCAAGCTCCTTTCCATTTAATATTTGATAATTTGTATCAGTTGTACAAATAGTTTTGAATTCTGCCTTGGATAGTGGACACTGATACAGATGCAGGCGATGACCATTTGCATGTAAGTGTGTATTGTATCTGTTAATAGTAATCAACCGGATTGTCCCATTGGGAAAGACGGTGTCTACCTCGTAAGGCCCTAACCATCGTGTATGCAACTTACCTTGAAATTCCTTAAAGTGTGAATCGTACAATAGATCCCAATATCCTTTCTAAAACAAATTCTTCTTAATGATTCAGTCATGCCATTTTGTTCTTTGTTGTTGAATCACTGTGGTTTGATGGATGGTGTCCAAATGATTTTCATCAAGCTCATTGATTTGTTGCAGTCTGGATTTTTGTGCCATAGTCAAGTCGAGATTGACTGTTGATGTAGTTCTTAAGGTTTTGATTTCGAATTCAATGGGAAAAGCAAGGCTTTTTCCATATACCAGCTCGTAAGGAGAAAAACCAGTCGTGCTCCTCCAAGTAGTTCGGTAAGCCCATAGAGCTTCATGTAGTCTGCCAGACTAATCCTTATGATTTTCTCTCACTGTTTTAGTAAGAATGGCTTCAATGACTTTGTTGGTTCTTTCCACTTGGCCATTTCCTTGTGGATGGTATGGAGAATCTATTCTATGTAAAACATGATATTTACTGAGTAGAGCTTCAAATTTATGTGATGTGAAAGGGGGTCCTCCATCAGTGACCAGTTCTCTGGGAACGCCAAACCTAACAAATATATTTTCAAACAAGAATGCTAAAACAACCTCTTCTGACACTCTGATAAGTGCTTTTGCCTCCACCCACTTGGTCATGTAGTTTGTATAGACCAATATATAAACTTTATGATTGGAAGGTGGATGAATGGGTCCTACAAAATCCATGGCCCATATTTCAAAAAGATCTAACACTACCCGAGGATGGAGTGGCATCTCATCCCTATGAGTTGGCTGACCCATGCATTGGCAACTATCACAAGCTTGGACATAATTCTTAGCATCTTGAAATATGTTGGGCTAGTAATAGCCCATCCTTAAAATTTTATGCCCGGTCCTTTTTGCTGCAAAATGACCCCCACAAGGGCCATCATGGCAAGCTTTCAACAGATCATAAACCTCATCATCCCTCACACATCTCCTGATTTCTTGGTCCAGGCCTGTGTAGAAGAGGTATCCTCCTATCCAACTGTACATGGCACTCGTTTGAATAATTTTCCTTCTTTCCCTAGGAGATAGATGGGGAGGTACCTTCCCTGCAACTAGATAATTAGCAATGTCTGCATACCAGGGTGAGTGAGCAGACACTGCAAACAAATATTCATCAGGAAAGGAATCGTCTACAGGTGAATTATCATCATTTATATGTAATCTCGAGAGAAAATCAGAAACCACATTTTCTTTTCCTGGTCTATCCACTATAGTGATGTCAAATTCTTATAGTAGTAACAACCATATTGTCACTTGGGCATTAGTAATAGGTTTATTCATTAGATATTTTATGGTTGTATGATCAGTATGAATAAAATTTGGGTAACAAATTACATAATGCATGAATTTATTGATTGCATATACTACTGCCAGGAATTCTCTTTCAGTAACTGTGTAATTTAACTCAGCAGGAGCCATGTTCTTGTTGATATAGTAGATAGCATAGGGTTATTTGTTCTCCTGTTTCCCTAGTACTGCACCAATTGTAGTGTCTAAGGAATCTGAAGAAATGTGAAAAGGCAGAGCCCAATTGGGCCCTCTCAAGATGGGAGATGTAGACAATCTTTGTTTAAGATCTACAAAAGACAATTCACAGTCGTCAGTCCAATGAAATTTAACATCTTTTGTTAGTAGAAAAAACAATGGAGAGGCAAGTTTAGAGAATTTTTTTATGAATCTCCTGTAATACCCAGCATGTCCTAAAAAACTTCTTACCTCTTTCTGAGTTGATGGAGTTGGAATGTCCAAAATTACCTAGATTTAGGTTGGATCTACCTGAATCCCTGCATAAGAGATGAAGTGTCCCAGCACTACCCCTTCATGCATCATCATATGGCACTTTTCTGTACTTAAAGAGAGATGAGACCGTTTACATCTTTTGAGCACTTTTTCAGATTAGACAAAGCGTCTTCGAAATCAGTCCCATAAGGAGTAAATTCATCCATGAATATTTCCATACAATCATTCACCATATCAGAGAAAATACCAATCACAGTTCTCTGGAAAGTGGCTGGTGCATTACACAAGCCAAATGGGAGAAACTTGTAGGCGAATGTTCCCCAAGGGCTGGTAAAGGTGGTCTTATCTTGGTCTTGTGGGGAAATTTGTATCTGGTTATAGCCACTGAATCCATCTAGAAAAGAAAAATATTTCTTTTCAGCTAAGTTATCTAAAACCTTATCAATAAATGGTAGAGGGAAATGATCCTTATGCATTTCCTTATTCAGAGCTCGATAATCCACACACACTCTCCACTTACCATTATTTTTAGGCACAATAACCAATGGTGATACCCACTCGCTGTCTGATATAGGGTAGATGAATCCGGTGTTGAGAAGGTTTTGAAGTTCTTCTTTAACAATTTCTTTAAGGTTTGGGTTCATCCTCCTTTTCGGTTGGAAAATGGGTCGGCATTCATATTTGATGTATATGTGGTGGGTGCATAGCTCAGAGGGGATGCATTTCATATCCATGTAATCCCATGCAAATGCTTCTTTATATTCAATCAGTAAATTCATCATTCGGCGATTTTCAACACTGGAGAGATCGGGATTGATGTTCAATGTTTTTCCAGGTTCGATTTCCACAACGACGCTCTTGGAAATGATTTTGGGAAATAATTCAGTTGTTACTATTTCATCATCTATTGTTATAGTGTTTGTTGTTACAACGACTGTTGTTACAACTGAATCACTCTGATTGTCAGCAGTTTCCGAGTTCATTTCTTCCGGGGCCATAGGGTCAAAGACTCTGATCAATTGGCGGTGTGTGTGTTGTGTAATAGAAGAAGGGTCACAAATAAAATAGTTGATTAAATCATCCTCTGTCTCATCCTTGAAACTCAGGGTCTTTCCTATAGTTAGCACAGGAAGAGCACTTTCAGCCTCAATTTCCATCCATAGAGAGTTTTCAGGTTCTGCACTGGGTGTAGCATGAGGATACAGGGTAAGTTTTTTTGTATCATAACCATCAGAGATGGTCATAGAACTAGATCGACAACCTATGAAGGCGTCAGTTGTGGCTAACCATGGTCGTCCCAGAATTAGAGGATGACCTCCCAGACTGGATTTGGGCTGCAACACGACAAAATCAATAGGATACTCCCATGAGTCTACTAAAATAACTAAGTCATCGATTACTCCTTCTAGTCTAATGGTAGAGCGATCAACTAATTCTAGAACAGTAGGAGTAGGTTGGATTTTTGTTCCAAGTTGCAGCAACTGCGTAGTTTCTATTGGCATGATGTTAATTGTTTCCCCTAAATCAACTAGTACATGTTGAATAGATGTCTGTTCGATTTTAACTGTGACAGTCGGGTTTCCTGGGTCGCCATATTTAATAGGTGGAGTTTTTCCTAGCATTAGCTCAGACAAATCCCCCACTACATGCATTGTGAGGGGATCTTTAGGTTTTCATCCAGGTTTTATGATACAGAGATACCACATGGTCTTGGCATAAATAGGGACATCCCTTATTTCTTGCAGTAGTGGTCCAATATTAACGTGTATATTTTGCAATTCTCCAAGGATATTTAAAGATGGTAATTCCACGGGCTTGGCAATTTTCAGTCTTTCAGGGAATGGTGGGTCTGTTGATTCTAGAATAGGTTGGTCAATTTTTTCTGTATCAACAGATGGTTTCTCCCCTGATTCCTTATCTGATTCTGAAGATGGAGCATCTTCAACTATTGGCTCAACTATTCTCCCTAATCTTAAATGTATTTCATCACAGAGCATATGAGTAATAGATAAGGTTGGCACATTAAGTATGCCTATGTTTTGAACGGTCTTATTATTTGGGTTTGGGTTAGGTTGCATAGGCATCTGAGGTCGTAAGGGAGGATTGTTTGGTGAGTTATTTGGAGGCAATTACAGTTGTTGTTGTTGGTATGGAGGTTGGAACTGATGTTGAAAGAAGTTTGGTTGGTGTTGGCTTGGATAACTGAGTTGTTGTTGAGGACCTCTCCCATATGGGTTCCATTGCCCATAGTGATTCGGTTTTTGGGGCATAGGTAACCATGCATTGGGATCCTGATAAGAGGGTGGAATTTGATTTGGAGGGGGAGCATTCGACTGGCCATATGGTAGCTGATTGTTCCAATAATTAAATGTTGGAGGAGAAAATTGAGAATTCATACCTTGACCTCTTGGCTACCATTGTCTTCTTTGTGTGATCAGATAGATAGCCTATGCTTCCTCACTAGTTGCATTCATTGATGCTTTTACCCTTGGTAGAGAAGGACATTGGTCAGTGCCATGGTCTAATTCACAAATAAGGCATACCTGGACACTGTTCAGTGGGCACTCCCTTGGTGGATGTTTCTTCCTGCATTTTGGACATAAAATGCATAATACTTTCTCTGGTTCTGCTTGTTTCTGTTTGACCTGCAAAGTATCCATTTGTGAGGAAAAAGAGTTAATCATCTATGTTTTGAAACTTTCTAACAGATTACCTATTTATGCTCTTGTTGCTCCTCCATTTCTTGATTTTTGTACCCTTGAAAAAGTAGTATCCTTGGTAGATGACTTATTTCTTGTAGATCCTTGAGAACATCTTTTGCAGAGGTCTATAATTTCCTCATAGTATTCCTTACATATATCTCCTTTACCAATCATATTCAACATATCTAAGCAATCTTCTCTAACTCCTTTTAGAAAAATGGTTTTCAGAAAGTTCTTACTCACATATGGATGGCCAGACCATTGTAGATTGTATTGGAGTCGCTCCACAAAGTCTTCAAGGGTCTCGTCCTCCTTCTGTGACATTTTGAATAGCTCCTCTCTGCGTTCCCTTGTTCGATAGTAGTCTTGGTATTTGTGTAGGAAAAGTTTCCTCATTTTCATCCATGTTGAAATGTTTTCCCCTCCAAGGCTGATGAACCATCTTAATGCATTTCCTTTTAATGTGGCTAGAAACGGTTTGAGCTTTTGCACAATGGTAGTGTAGTCATAGATTCTACACAAAATATCAAATTCAAACAAAAAATCATCCGGATCTTCAGTAGATAATCCATGAAATTTTGGGAGAGCCGAGAGAGGTATGTTTTTCATAGGAGCCATCCCTCGTATGGGGACATCAGAAATAGGAAAAACCAGGGTAGAGATAGTGTTTTCATTGTTTACTTGATCCTCGTTGTTCTGTGGATTCTCTTGGTAGAGCTCTTCTTTGTTATCCCCTTGATTCTCCATATGTGCTCTCTGGTTCCACTCAATATGAACAATGTCCCACTCTTCCTTAGTGACTATTCGACTGTTGATCTGATAAACAACTTCTTCTAGGTTTTCTCGGTTTGAGGCTATACTGCCTTGATCCTCTATGTTCTCCAGTGTTGCTTGTTGATTTGTTGGTGACAAATCTTCAGCTTCTCTTTCAGCTACAACTTTAGCTTCAACCCTTGAGGAGAACGATGTTTCAAGAGGGGGTATTTCTGCTGACTCTGGATCACGTCCTCTTAGAGGATTGGCAGGGCGAAAAATGGATCCTGAAGAAGAATCTACTCTGGCTATAATCTCTTCAACAATGTTCTGTCTTCCCAGTATGTTAGGATTTCTTCCTCCACGTCCTCTGGTGCCTGCAATGTTAGTATTTTGGGGGGTTCTTTCTCGCGTTTGGTGATTCATGCAGACTATTCATTCCTAAAAAAAAAACTAGTGTGCTTACTAAAATCTACAATTATCTTCCCCGACAACGGTGCCAAAATGTTAGGCACTTTAATTGTCTAATTAAATGGAAAATCAAAGTCTTCAATATAAATTGTCAACCCAAGGAAGTATGTTATTTCAAGATAATTATGTACAGTCTATGCTAGATTATGGAAGCATCTCTAATCTAATTGCAGTAGGGAAGTTCTTCTAACAAAAACAAACAAACAATATTGCTGACACAATTGTGTTGATACAGCTGGAGTGCTACAGACTTAAAATCATAATTGTAATCTAAACTAATGAATCTACAAACACCATGAATTTCCTACCTTAATCTAACTTTGTAATTTACTTTTGCAGGAAGAAATTATATGCTATTGCTGAAGGGAAATCTACTTATTGCAAGAAGCTAATTCACACTTTTAATTCTCCATAACAAGATTTAAACTTAATATAGAAAAAGGAAAAGTAACTCTCCATCCATGCTCAACAACTGACTTCTAATTCTCATGAGACAAATTTATGCGCATTTATCAGGAAGGGACTAAACTGTAACAATAGTTGCATTCAGAAACATCTAACAGTTAAACCAATTCCAATGAAAACAACTAAATCTAGAATTTGAAATAGAGGGGAATCGGTGAAGAAGGTGGGCCCTTTCCTTCTCACTGAATCCACTCAAAGAGATAGATCACAGTATGTTAAATAAATTCAATCCAGTTCTTCATTCAATTGCCAAAAAGATGTTTGAGTACAATAATCGTTCCTTTCTTCAGTTCAAGCCAAAAGACTAACAACCTTTACATTACAAAATATCTGCTATTTAAAGTCAAAGTCAATCAGTGTTCAGAAACAGAGCAGTCCTGAGAATCCCCGATTCTCAGGCTGCTCGTTAGATATCATCAATACCAAATCTTGAATTCTCCTTCCTCAACATCATGAGCCAACATTCTAATCAACAGGTGTTGCACCAGTCGTATCACAACAGGACTGGTGGCGTCTATTGTAACAGCTTCCGAGATTAACAGGCTTCCGATGTAGCAGTTGTGTAATAGCTTCTAGGATTGGTGGGCGTTTGTTGCAGAATTCCTGTAACAGCTTCCAAGATTGGTGGGCATCCATTGTAGAAATACTGTAACGACTCCTAGGAATTACACATAGATGTGACAGCAACGACCCGATTCTCGAAGTGGGTTGTTCTATCATTTTGATCATTAGTTGAATTATTTCATGGGTAAAATATGTGATCGTTATCAATCAAAAATGCTAAGTAAATGAAAACATAAAAGTAATATGAATAGTTCGTACCTTGGGAAAAAGGGTCTTAGTGCTCATTATAGTAGTCATTTAGCTTAGGAAATGAGAGGGTTGAATGATCAAAAGGTGTAGTGAAAAAGGGCATTTCAGGGTCCTAAGAGGGGGTAGCCTCAGACTCGAGTCCATAACCCTTTGTCTAGATAGAATATGACACAAAATCCTTGGCACTTTCCTTTCCTAGGAAATCCGTTATTCTCTGGGGGGAAACATATTCAAGGACAACAAAAACCTTCTCTTTCCCATGGGACTAATGTGTATCCTCCTCATGGACAAAATGTTTACCCCCCTTATGGGAAAACCCATCATTCGACTTATAATCCTCAGAATCCATCAGGTTATCCTCCATTTGCACATGTTTCTCAACCATCATCGAATCTTGTTTATTCTAGTCAGCAACAAACATATGTAGGAGGACCTACTAGATACAATTATCCACCTAACCCAGTTTATGGCCCTACTAGTGTCCCTATGCCACACCAGTATCACCCTCAGGTTAACCAAAAACTACCGTTTCTCGTGACTCTGGATCTTCCAGACTTGTCTCGATTGACCAATGATCCTATATTGCATTATCCCTTTTGGCCAGTGATTCTTGCTAAAGTACCTTCCGATATTTCAAAATTTGACGATAAACCTGGAGAAGACCCAAACAACCATTGATGACTTTCCATTTATGGTGTTCATCAAAATCCTTAATTGACGATTCTATACATTTAAGTCTTTTCCAGAGAACACTTATGGGCTCAGCAACCAAGTGGTATATTGAACTTCCACATGGTTCTTTCCAAGATTTCAACTCGCTTGCCATGTCCTTTCTCACACACTTTAAACTACCCATTCGATACGATATGGGTACCGAACTCTTGACCTCCCTTCTCCATACCAACTCTGTGCATATCTCTGATCATATTCACGAATGGAGACGAAACCGAAGGTTGATCAAAGAAATCATTCCTGACCAGTTATTGGAGGAATGGTTTACTAAATCATTGTTACCCCCAATTTCTCGTGATGTCGCCATGGGTGGTGTAGTCATCGAGGAAGAGGGCATTGCTCAGGCTCAGTACCTAGATTTGGTTTATTCACAATCTGGTACTTTGTATGAGTTGATCCAAAATTATACCCATGCCACTACTGATCCATCTAAACCTTCATCCACATCACATGCAGATGGAGTTATCGTCTTTGTCAAAACCCAATCTACTTCCCAGTCGACTGGAACAACAAATTGATCTGCTTTGGCACCCACTCCCATATCGATCTCACTCTCCTCTACCTCCCCCAAAACTCAAATCTCTGAGGTGAATGCAGTTCAGTCTTCCCCTTCACAACAATCTGGAGGTAAGAAGAAGACAAAAAATAAACCCAAAAAGAATAATAACAATGACCAACCCAAAACTCAAACTCTAGCACGTGCTACCGAAAATTAACCACAGTGGAAACCAAAATTCCCATGTCTTATTTGTGGTGATGATCACTACACTCGAGACTGTCCACATCACAGTGAAGTGGAAAAACTTTATAAGGGGAATTCCCAACCCCCCGTGCTTACTCAGCCTTTTCCTCAACAACAATCCATGGTTTCTCAAAGCCCCTCTCCAGGGGGCAGTTATAGCCATCCTCCTTCTGATGAAGCCTCTACAAGTGCCCATATTTATATGTTCAACAAGATTGATTTAACCACTCGCTCTACGACCTATGACATGCCAGCTAAACCTGACAAAGGAAAGGTCACTAATGGTACTTTATCGGATCTATCACCATCCTCTGTTAGTCCTCCAATTGTGAGTCCTCCGTCTGGATCACTTCAGATAGATAAACCTACATTCGACTCCATATTATGCCCTCCCAAGAGAACCATCAGTAAATATACTTTTAATCCTAGTTCACATGCCACCCAAAACTACAACATTGTTCAAGATTTGGCTCAACCACCGTGTGCTATGTCTGCGTTGGAAGTTCTACAACACTCCCCAAGTCAACATAGAATGCTCTTGGCTGTTATTGGTGATTTTTATCCTAAGTCATCCAACAATATCATGTTTAACCTGGACAATTTTAAGTCTCGACTCTCTCACCAACTTGCTTTTCAAATTGATGTTGTTGTTCACAATCAAAAAATTCACCGTACTATCTTGGATGAGGGAGCCTCTACTTGTGTCATGTCTTTAGCCTGTTAGAAAAGATTAAAATCACCTACACTTAAAAAATCCCCTAAGATGTTACGCGCATTCGATGGACGAGGTTTTCATCCTCACTGACTCTTACAGTCCTTAGTCGTTCAGTTGGGTGGAAAAACCGTCTATGTTGACATCGAGGTGGTCAATGCTCCCCTTGATTACAACTTGTTTCTAGGAAGAAGTTGGTTTTATGCTATGACTGTCATTGCTTCATCAATGTTTTGATGTGTACAATTTCCTCATCAAGGCAAAATTGTCAATATCGATCAATTAGATTTATGTACACCCGATGTTTGCACTCCCTCTACCAAAAATATTCCTTTCTTGGGAGATCACAAGATCACATACGAAAGTGTTGGTGTAGGATTGTTGACAGATTCTAGCCTTATGGGTACCTTCCCTGCACCACTTCCTTCCACAACACATCATATTGCCACCACCAATATGATTTTGACTACGACTTATCAGTCTTTGGAATCATTTGATCCTTGGATTGTACCTAGTCCTTTGGAGTTCGATGCACTAGGTGACACCATGCCACTTAGTCTAGTTGAAGCTTCTTATGTCGATATTCAATCATCCTCTCCTTCCTCGGATGACCACCATCTCTTGGCACCCAACATGCTTAGCATTGACTATGTAACTTGGGATGATAACCATCGTCGATCCTCTTTTCTTCCACCTCTTGAAGAAATAAAGGAATATATACACTCTATCTTCCCCCCCGATGTTGTCAACTTTCCACAATCATCCATACTTACACAAGATACTATTTCTGAAGAGAATATGGGCAAAATTTCCTCTACAATCGTTATTGACATTTCGATCAAGGAAGGTGTCGTGGAAAATATTAATATCGGTGCTAATTGTTCACCCGAAGAAGTGGTTTATTACACCGCTTTATTTAAATAATTCCACGATGTCTTCACTTGGAGCTATGAAGAAATGCCAGGGATTGATCCTTCTATCATTGTGCATGAGATTAAAACTTACCCAGGTGTAAAACCTGTTCGACAAAAACTCCACCCAATCCATCCTAAGAAGACTGCGGCTATTTAGGCAAAAGTTGAGAAACTATTGAAATCTGGCTTCATCTATCCTGTCCCTTTGACAGAATGGGTTTCGAATATTGTTCCGGCCACTAATAAGTTAGGGACCATTTGTGTCTGCATTGATTATAGGGATCTCAAAAAGGCTTGTCCGAAAGACAATTATCCTACGCCCTTCATCGACCAGATTATTGATAATTGCACTGGTAGCGTGATTTTCTCTTTCATGGATGGTTTCTCAGGGTACAACCAGATTGACATTTTACCCACTGATCAGCATAAGACAACCTTCATCTGCCCATGGGGAACTTTCACCTATCGGAAACTACCATTTTGCCTAAAAAACGCTAGTGCTACATTCCAAAGGGCCATGTCATATGATTTCCATGATATCAAACATATTGCGGAACCTTACCTTGAAGATTTACCAGCCCATTCATCCAGTTGATCCGACCATTTTGGTCATCTACGGGCTATTTTTCTTCGGTGTCGGTTCTATCGTATTAGTTTGAATCCACACAAGTGTATTTTTTCTTTTGAATTAGGTTGAATCCTCAGTTTTGTTGTCTCCAAAGACGATATTCGGGTGGATCCCTTAAAAATTAAAGCTATTCTTTCTTTACCTCCACCTAATAATTTGACACAACTCCAAATTTTGTAGGGGAAAGCAAACTTTTTTCGTCTTTTTATATGTAACTATGCTGAGATTACGAAAGTATTTATGCGATTGTTGCAGAAAGACACTCCTTTCATATGGGATGACACTGCTCAATGATCTTTTGCTGCTCTTAAGCATGCATTGACCAATGCACCTCTGTTTCATCCTCCAAATTATACGAAGGACTATATCCTTTACTTGTCAACCTCTATTTCCACTATTGTTATGGTGTTAGTTCAAGAGGACCCTAACAGTGAAGAACATGTGATATATTTTCTGAGCAAAAGTTTATTCGGTCCTGAGCTCCGATATTCGCATGTTGAAAAGTTGGCTCTGGCGGCCTTCATCGCTATCCAAAGATTTCGCCATTACATCTTGCTACGCACCACTACAGTTATCGCGGACTCAAACCCCATGTATCATATTCTGACACGTCAAGTTCTTGGGGTAAAATATTCCAAATGGATTGTCATCCTTCAGGAATTCGATCTTGAATTTGCTAAGTCCAAAGCCAAAAAATCCTTGGTGTTTGTAGAGCTTATCTGCGACCTTCCCCATGATGATGAAGACACTGAGCCCATAGATTCTCTCCCTAATGAAAATATGTTCCTCATCAGCACGTCTGATCCTTGGTATGGAGACATCCTTCTTTATCTCTAGACCCAATGTTTTCAACTCGATATCTCTCGTGAAGAACGTCGATGTATTCGTCACCATTCTCGTCGCTACCTTATCATTGGCAACACTTTGTATCGCCATGGTATTGACACTATCCTGCAAATATGTTTGAATCATGAAGAGGTTGAATGCGTCCTTAATGACTGACACCTTGGAGGCTATGGTGGTCACCTTTCTGGGATGGCTACAACTCATAAAATTTTACGTGCCAGTTACTTTTGGCCCTCCATCTTCAAAGATTGTATTGAGGCTGTCAAAAAGTGCCCACCCTACCAAGTTTTTCATAAAAAGGCACACACCCACCCAACTCTGCTACATCCTGTTGTCGCCATCGGCTCCTTTACAAAATGGGGCATTGATTTCATGCAATGTAAGCCTACCTCAACTGAGGGGCAAGGTTATATCATCCTCTTCATTGATTACTTCACAAAATGGGCTAAGGCTATGCCTACCTTTCTGAATGATGGTCGTACTACAACTCTTTTCTTCTTCAACCACATCATCACTCACTTTGGTATTCCACAAGCCATTGTCACTGATCATGGTTTACACTTTCAAAACCAGATGATGAGTGAGTTGCTTGCCAAGTTGGGTTTTCTCCATGAGAACTCATCCCCATACTATCCTTAAGAAAATGGACAAGTTGAAGCTATCAACAAGGTCCTTAAAACCATGATTCAATGTATGGTAGGGGAAAACAAGACATCTTGGCACCTACAACTTTTCTCCGCTCTCTGGGCTTACCGTACTTCAGTGAAAACTGCTATTGGATTCACTCGTTTCTAGTTAGTATATGGAATAGAAGTTGTTTTACCAATCAAGTGTGAAATTTCCTCGTTGAAACTTAAAGTAGAACTCCTTCCTCACACTTTTGTTGAAGAAGAACACTTCTTACACTTGACCAGGTTGGATGAAACACATCGTGATGTCGCTCTTGTTAATGAGACATATCAAAAGCGAATCAAGAATCAATATGACAAATCCGTCCATCCTCATACTTTTGTAGAAGGAGACCTAGTCCTTGTTTACGACCAGGCTCATGATAAGTTAGGGACAGACAAGTTAGAACCTTTGTGGCATGGTCCTTACATCATGAAACATGTTTTACAAAGAGGCGCATACGAGCTAGTTGACTACGATGGAATCTCCCTGGGTGAGCCCCGGAACAGGATTTACCTTAAGAAGTACTATGCATAGGACATCTAGCATGTGTACTTTGTATAACTATTGTATTTTTAGTTTGGTGTGTCTTTTTATCTTGCGTGCGTGATTTTTTCCTTAGCCGCTTATACTTTGTCTTGTGTTTGCATGTGCAGATGGAATCTTCCTTTCCTATCTTTGTCGGGTTTGCAGATGGCACTAGTCGACACACCCAAAACATTGCTTCTACAACTTGGGTCATTTACCACTCTGACGAGTTGGTAAGTTTAGGAGGTATTTGCTTAGGATCGACAACTAACAACATGGCAGAATATCATGTTGTCATCAAACTTTTAACTGAAGCCTCCTCCCTAGGTATATCTTGTATGATCATTAACCTAGACTCTCGACTTGTGGTCTGTCAACTTAATTGAATCTACGCCATTCACAATCCTATCCTTTTGCGTCTCCATATACACGTTCGTTTTCTTGAAAGAATGTTTGATTTTATTGAATACAGACACATACCAAGAGGAATTAATACAACTTCATATTTGTTAGCCACTTACATCATGGATTGGTATCTCGCACATAGATGAGGTTTTCATAAAGGAAACAAATCATACATCACATGTAATTTAAACACATCACAAAAATACATCATTATTTTCAAATATCATTTGGCACCATAAAACTCAAATATGTATATATATACGGCTTGAAAAAAAATGTTTGCTTACATAAAAAAAAGTACATAGAAGGGAAAAATGTTGGGTCCTCATACCCATAAAATCATCATACAAACTATACAAAAAACATCAAGAGAGGTCATAGTCCTCCTTCATCACATTGTTCTCTGAGTAGCACACTACCGCACAGGTTAATCATCTCAGTAAGGATTTAAGACCCTCAGGGACTCCCACTGTATGTCTATGCAGATGTAAGGATACATCCTGCCTCCTAAGAGGAGGGACACCCATCATGAGACCACAAAGGTTTATCTCAACCTCTCGGAGACCTCTTGCCACTACTTGATGATATACTGCTATCTAAGCATCTCCGCGGCACCCCAGTGATGGTATCTTTGTCGGACGTGTTGCTCCCCTATCTGCATAATGAAACGATACGTCTGTTAAAAAACTCTTCTAGGTACCCCAAAAAAAAATATAAAATTTAAAATCAAAAAACACTTGACAAGATTGTTTTGGTTTCTCACCTGATGCATCCCAGTCCATTCCATATGGAAGAACCAGGTCCATTCTCCCCCAAAAGTCCACTCCAGTGTATGGGAAGTCCTCTATAATGATCAACTGGTGTCTCAACCAAGCAAAGAAGTCGCCCGTAAATCTGAAGTCTGACACTATTCCCAGCCTCAAAGACAAACTTGTCTAGTGTTCCATACGTGTTTCACCCGCCAGTCGTACTACTAGTGCAATCTAGTTTTTCATCTGAGGAATGTGTTCTAGGAAGAACGAAACCAAAAACGAACCATATCCAAACTACTTTTGTTTCCCCATCCGACATCTCGAAATCTGCTCCTTGACATTTTGAAGGAATGTTCCACTCCAGTTAAACAAAGCTGGCTCTAAACACTGCAAACCATAAATCACCTGTGATCTTGAACCCAAGTGTGAGCTGGTACTCCCTGGTAAAATTGTGATGGAAAATAGAATAGATTGAAGAGGTAGATCCCTGACATCTTTTATTGCAATTCCACCAATCTCGATCCTGGGACACAATGATTTGCAAAGTACTCTTCAATAGGCACGGGAAGTGACCTCTGTCCATATAATATAATAGGATCCCCTCTCTTTGAGAGGCCAGTCAGGAAATACACATCCTCCAACTCAATGGTAAGCAACTATGTCCCAATTTGGAACCCCTGTTCCGCAGTGTTCCACAACCCAATCAGGTACTCGAGAAGGAGAATTTCCTTCTTCATCTTTTGCATCTTAAAGAACTTGAGGAGACCGTTGTTCCTCAATGCGCCCTTGATTGGGGAATTTGAAAAGAAGCCACATAATTGAGCTCATGCTCTATTTCTTTGCACTTGATCATAATCTTTTCCAAATATAACATGCAATCATCACCAACAAAAGTCCATTAGTCATGCCATATTAACAATTTTTGGGTAATTTAACTTTAAAAATAATTTTCTTATGTTTGTCATGCCAGCACTCCACCAAAAATCTTACCAGAGCACTAACACTCCCCAAATGAGCTTACTAGAGAACTTAAAATTCAAGAAACAGTCCCTTAGCCTTTTAGAGGAGCGTCGAACCCTGTTTTTGGCATTTTTGTGCATTTTTTGGCAGCGTCCCTTCTATCCTTTGAATAGAGTGCTAGAGCCCTCCAGATAAGCCTAGCAGAGCACTGACCAAATCGCTCAACACTCCCCCTATACTTTTGAGAGAGCGTTGAGCCTCTTTGGCGCTTAGAGACTCCAAGGGCATCATTTTTTAATCAAAATAATTACCTAAAAATAAATTTTAAACCATGAAAAATGTTTGGAAGAAGCAGAGGACCAACTTGATCCAGGTGGCGAAGGAAATGGATGACTGTAGCTCCGGCACCAATGAATCCAAGAATCGCCCTCGAAATCCAATTTCCTCCACTACAAAATTCTTGGCACAAATGAATTGGTAAAATACATTTTTACCCTATATTACTATCATAAAATTTCATTTTTGCTAAAACCATAGTTATTTTGGGTTTTTTGAAAATCATTTTGGAGGCATTATTAATACCCTAGTGTGTAGTTTTATCATCATTGGTAGGTTTCAGAGAAGTTTTGTTTGATTTTTGTCTTGTCGCATTAACGAGCATTATCTTCATTCGTTCTCACGCTCAAAACAACATGAGAACACAACGAGTAAAATTTTATCTCTTTTTCAGACTCACATGGATACACAAAAAGGGAACCCCCTGGAGTCATCTTTAATCTCTTTTCAGACTCTCTAAACATGAAAATATTGTCGAGTGATATTGCTTCCTTTCCCACTCGTTAAAAGGTTTGAAAGGGCATCTTTCGAGTGATAATTTATCTCTTTTTCGGCCTCGCGAGACTAACATTACAAAAAAGGATAACACTAGAGTCGTCTTTAAGTTCTTTTCAGACTCTCTAAACATGAAAAACCATTGATTTTACCTTCTCTAGACTCGTTAAAAATACACATTGAAGGGCCCATATGGGACCGAACCCTTACTTCTTCTAGTTCATTAAACAAAGGAAGAGGGACTTACCGAAGGTGAGTTATATTGAGCAGGTGTTATCCTCCTCGATCTCGTTAAATAAAAAAGAGATACTTGTCTATCTAGATGGGGAAAATTTTTGAAGGAAGCAAGCCAAGAATTTTTTGAAAACATCACCAATCACTCTTACATTCTCCCTTGAACACGACACATTGTCTTTTCATACATTTTAATCTACTAAACCTATGCACTGAAACAATCCTTTGAGTTTCTTTACTCCTTTGGGTCACCTAACGAAAGTCACTATGTCCATTGCATCATCATGTTTTGGTCCATGTCATGTTTCTGCTACTGTGCCTCAGTGTTCAAGGGAAGTATTTGCCTCAAGAGTCAACCATCACAGATATCTTGTTTCAATATCCGTGTCAGTCCATGTTCATTTGATCCACCAATTTACATTTCTGTGTCATTTTCATGTCGTTGATGGGGGATACATCAAGGCCCTCCTTCGACAAGTCTGCTTCTGTCGACTTCAACATATTATCCAGGAACTAAACTTAGAAACCAGTTAGTACCTTGGGTCCTGCATGCCTCAATGGCAGGCCTCCTCACCTCCGATAGTGGGTTTACATCATTTACCTCTGATCGGATGATTCCACAAATGTTTGACTTCAACTCATTTATTCACATTCATTGGAATGTACTAGGGTACCTTGGGAATCATTGACATCAATGGAAATTTCCCTCGCACTTGTTAACGGTTTACCTCATTGACTGGTAATCAAGTGGTTTCTGCCATGTTCGACATCAGGACATCTAGTCACATGGTTAGATTTGCACTACATCGGGATTGTTAGGAAGACCTTGGGTTGAGTAATCACTCTGTTATGCACTTTGCCCAGGTTGTTACATAGTTTCTCTTGAATATTGACACATATACTGTCACATAGATCCACTTGGTATTGGTCCATGGCTATGTCTTGTCGTCTCGTAGATCCACTATGTATTTTTTGTGGCTACGATCATTTCATGTCATGGAAGTATAGATCCACATTGTATCTTCAGTGCATATACCTTTTTGTCAATATAATTATGGATCCACAGTGTATCTTATGGCGACCATACCTTGAAAGTCTTTATCACTCAAGTATATGTATGCCTACCATGGGTTTGAAACATGTCATAATGTTTGTTTGATTGTTGTGTGCATATTCTACCAGGTTCTCCAAGTCCATACCCATGCTCGAAAAAGTTTACAAAGTACTTTAGTCATCAACTTTCGTCATCTAACTTCACACTTTGGGGGGCAATCTGTTACACATCAAAATTAATCACTTCAATGATGACCTATTGTCGTCATTACAAGTGTTGAAAGTTCCACAATCATCATATTGTCATCTTGCCTATGTCATGTCTCGAACGACATCACAAAGGACACTTCAAAGACACCCTCAAAGACTGGTTTAAGAAAGAGAAATCACCTGAAAAAGAGTACAAAGATTTTACCATGAAAAAGACCACTTAAAAGTCATTTTTGAAGGGCATCGCTCCCCTACCCACTATCAGGGAGTGTTATCTCTCCTTACCCTCCTTTGAGGGAGTGTTCCAATGCTTTGTTCCCCATTCTGGGGGAGTGCTGGGTTGTTTGAGGAAATCTTGGGTTATTGAGGAAAATCAGGGAAAAATCCTCCTCATCTCTAGAGTTAGTTTGATTTGAATCTAATGTCAAGGATGGATCTTAGGGAGGATCCACAATTGATGGGTAAATATCAGCAACCTATCCCAAGAATCTCTAAGGTGGTTAGGCCTCTCCAATCCTAGATAAGGAGGCCTCCTCATGGTGAAAGGAGGAGACATTGAAGGCATCAAACTTATGATCTCATAAGGGAGATAATTAGTGAAGAATAGTCATTTTGTTTGTGGATCATTTAGAAAGGGGTTGGACAAGGAGAGCTTGGCGAAGTTGCTACATCTGCATCAAAGGTCTGTAAGTATCTCTATTGAGTTCTCATTAATACATGTGCTTGGCTTGTTTCCTTCAAGATTGTGTATGCCTACATGAAATTGTCTTTAATGGATAGATATAGTTTCAAATTAATCGTAGTAGAATAGGAAGCATGATTTGTCTTTGATTGGATTGCATGACCTATTGAAGAGCTTGTGGATTAGAGCTCAACTTGGAACTGGGCGAGGAAAAACATCATAAAAAGGTACATCTTCTTCCTCTTCTCTATAGATTAGTTTAGCTAGGTTTAAAGGGATGTCAGTGACCAAAGTTAACACCTTTTTGTCTTGATCTTAGAGATTTAGGATCCAAGAGGAAATCCACCTGTCCGTAGGAGGAATTTCCTACAACACACCTTCCTAAGGATGTGTCATGATTTTGAGACATGTGTCCTGTGTAAAGCATCCCGTGGGAGATAAAAAGGGTTTTGTTTTGTCATTTTAGTTGTTCATTTGACTTTTGAAGAGTCCATGATAGGTTTTTGGAGGAATTTGACACCGTTTTTATTGATTGGAAGTCATATTTCACTAGTAGAAATTGGATTGGGCATAAAGGAAGAGGAGGATGGAGGACATGACCGTGGTAGTGATGCTGATTATGACATGGAAGAGGACTATTGACACTGGAAATGACTCTAATATCTATGAGATATGATATTGTTACCTATTTTGTATCTAGATTCTACTCTATTTTTTATTTTGGAGTGGAATTCCCTCAACATCTATGTAATACATTTTTATTTTGATTACTTAAAGACTAAAGTTAATGAGAAATCTGCAAACTACTATTTAGTATTTATGGTTCTATTTTATGGTTCGTTCACATTGGTTATAAATTCTAATGTTACATGTATCATATCATTGTATAATTTATATCATGTATCAATATGTCTATGTTCTATGAGTATTATGTTTAGAGTTTGATTGATTTGTATGATGTATCTTTTTCAGAGTTCAAGATGTATCACTGATCAATATCTACTATCAATATTTCAAGGGACTTTGTGTCCGTATTGGATACTCGTATTCTCGTGTCCTCCATGTCATGTGTCTTCATGTTAGGTGACTTAGTTGGGAGACATTCCTTTCATATGTAGATACATGGAAAGACTTTTTTGTTGGTTTATTGACTTTGCGCAAATATGGCCACGACACAACATGTCTAGAGCTCAAGGGTGGGTGTTCAATAGTTCATGAACTTCATATTTATGGAACTGTTGTGCTTTCTCATGGCCATGTTGCTAATGAATTGCAACACCGGGGTTATGGGATGTTTCTTGTGGAAAAGTCAGAAAAGATTGCTTGGAAGGAGCATAGGTCAACCAAAATAGATTTCATAAATGTGTAGGAACAGACCATTATTTTCGAAATCTTGGTTATGAGCTTGAAGGTACGCTACATATCGGAGGAGATGAGACCATGAGGGCTGATACACTCAAAGCTAATGTGAGAAATGTCTCTAGTTCTACTTGGAGGTACTGGTATTTCTAACACCGATATATCATGAGTTGAATGACTAGGATGGTATCATTGGTGTTGACAAAGCAAGGGATTGGAAAATCATAGTAAATTTTTTCTTTTAACACGATTAGTATTCATTTGGATGAGGTGGAAAGGGAGGGTGCCCAACCCATGACCCCCTCCATGTGTGAGTATTTAAACATGAATGGTGGAGTGGGAAGGGGGCATGCCATACCACC
This sequence comes from Picea sitchensis, assembly GCA_010110895.2. Taxonomy (NCBI): domain Eukaryota; kingdom Viridiplantae; phylum Streptophyta; class Pinopsida; order Pinales; family Pinaceae; genus Picea; species Picea sitchensis. The sequence goes on from SNQJ01S0033908.1 coordinate 92,675, forward strand.
CCCTTCCCCTTATATCTATTTTCAAAACCTTTTTAATATAAACCATTCATATGTTGTGGAGTGGAAGGGTGGGGTCCACCCCCTTTTTCTTAACTTCAACTATTTCAAGCACTAAAAAAAATTTTGCACCCTCAACCAAAACCGAAATGGAATAGGTGTTGCTCGAAACTAAAACCATTGCACAACGAGTTAATCCAACTCAACACGAAACACACTGATGATGTGAAAATCATGAACTAAACCCCGATATCACAACAATCATTTGTGAGTACTTACAACATGGTGGGATTGGAGTTCCTCCAACATTCTGTGACTTACCTCAACCATAGACTCTCTAGCATTGGAGCTAATCCCTTGATCTTCGTTGATATATACCGGAGCAGTTCATACCTTCCTTGTTGATACAACAGTTCTTGCTTTTCTTGTCAATACAGGAACAATAACCTACCAAGTTTCTTTTTGTATTTTGGCCATAAATTTTGAATCGATTGCCCGTTTCACATGTTCCTTATACTATTGGAAAGGTCTTTCCAAGATATACAAATTCATAGTTATATGATTTGAGAAATTCCTTACCAATGTTTCACATTTTTCAAGATTAAGATCTGGCGCATTGTCAACAACCCTGAAGAACACAACACCTCAACCGTGAGTAGAGGAACCAGGAACCGAACTTAGGGAAACATATTTAAACTCTCAATTAATTAATGTTTTAGTTCTAGAGGTTCAAATGCATGGTTTTAATATTTTATTTTGAGGTTACTCTAAGGTCACTCATCTATTTCATGTTGAATGGTTCCAGGTACTAGCACTAAAGGAAGGTCATCGTAAACAATCCAAATAGGAAACATGTTAGGGAAACAAACCATGAAGGAAAAACTGCCATACATCAAGGCAATCTACTAGTATATGAAATTACCCTCGCAAATGAAATCTACCATCGAGGATAATAGAGAAACAAAAAAACAAGTTGTTGTAGTAGTGAGGAAGAAACAAAAGAGAATCGAACTCGAATGACCAATGCAAAATTCTGAATTCCATTATAGACAAATATCAAACCTGGGGGGATAAGAACTTTACCATGTCGAGACTGGTCATCATGGTGGGTGAGGTACACTATAGCCAAAATATATGATGGCCCACCAACACTAAAAGAATATTTCAAAATGTAATTGCATATAATACGTTTAAACTATACAATTTTTTGTTGTCCTTGTTCTCTCATCATTACAAAGAGGATAAGGATATTTTTTTGTAAATGAAAGGTCATGGCGGGGAAGTGGAAGGCGAAGATTCAATTTAAACTTCAATTGAAACACCCTCAAGATAAATTCGACAAGGGAAAGTCTCAGAGAGACTTCACACCTTTAGATATGATCCACAATGGCCTCATGGGTCCCTTTACGCATCCATCGATCAACAAAGTAAGGTTTGTTCTCATTTTGTTGAGGATTTCTCACATTTTACATGGATCTACTTTCTCAGGAAAAAATTTGAGGTCTTTCAACACCTCAAAGATTTCAAAGCCTTGGTTGAGACATAGTCCGGAATGAAGATCAAAGTTCTTTGAACTGATAACGGGGGAGAGTATGTGAATCATGAGATCCACAATCTTTTCCATGAGGTAGGGATTTAGTTGTAGCATACAATTCCCTATACTCCGCAGCAAAATGAAGTTGTTGAGCGGAAAAACCGATCTCTAAAGAAGATGGCATCTTGCATGTTGCATGCAAAGTCAGTACCACAGAGACTATGGGCCGAAGCACTTAATTGTGAAGCATACATCCAAAATGGATCTCCCCATAGATCTGTCAAGGATAAGACCCCCTACAAGGCTTAGAGAGGCCTCAAACCAGAAGTGACCCACTTTCGCATATTTGGTTCACATGCATGGGCCCAGATTCCCTTTGAAAAGAGGAAGGCACTTGATCCACAGAGCACTAAGTGCATTTTTGTTGGATATCCCGACGGTGTGAAGGGATATCAACTTATTGATCTTTCCTCGGACCAGCTCATCATTGAGCGTAGTGTCCAATTCGAGGAAAGTGTCTCGCATGTACCTCAACAACCACATGCAGACACCTTCACTCTTCCACCTGTCCAAGATGATGAGCATGCACATGCCGACTCTTCTTCATAGGAGAGTTATGATTCAGAGGAATCAAATGATTTAGATTCAAATTCAGAGTCAGTACAGTCAAATGCAAATTCAGAGCATCCAGATGCAGTTGCAGAGCCAGAGCATAGGCCCAAGTGGGCACAGACTACTCTTCAGGATGTAGGGGATCTCGTCGGTGATCCAACTGATACTCGGAGGGCTTGATTTGATTTTGAGGAGCCTCTTATTGCACTCACTGCCAATGAACCATTGCCTTCGAGGCATATTTTCTTGGTTTAGTCTTCAGACCCATAGTCTTATGGCGAGGCTGCTGGAAATCCTTTTTGGGAATCCGCCATGCAAGAGGAGTACAACTCCCTCCTCGAGAACTAGACTTGGGATCTTGTTCCCCTTCCTTCTGGGAGGAAACTTGTCATATGCAGATGGGTCTACAGGTCCAAGAGCGTAGTGGATGGACAAATCAGTAGATACAAATCCATGCTTGTCGCCAAAGGCTTTCAGTAAGTTCATGGTATTGACTATGATGAGACCTTTGCTCCAGTAGCGAAGATAGATTCCATACGATTGACACTTTCCATTGTGGAAGCCAAGGGATGGGAATTCCATCAGACGGACGTGAAGAATGCATTTCTTCACAGTGATCTCTCTGAGGAGATCTACATGGAGCAACCCCAGGGATTTATGCAGGACTCATCTTTGGTTTGTCGACTGGAGAAGTCACTTTATGGCCTCAAGAAGGCTTCGAGGACATGGTATGCCAAGATGGACTCCTACATGTTGTCACAGAAATTTGTACGTTGTAAATCATACCCAAATGTATACATGCTCAGGACAAGTGACTCACTTCTACTTTTAGTTTTGTATGTTAATGATTTGTTGATCATCGGTTTCTTGACTTCAGAGATTGCTGCAGTCAAGAAGATTTTTCATGATAGGTTTTTGATGATGGATGTGGGTCCACTACACTTCTTCCTTGGACTTGATATCAATCAGGATGCATATAGCATCAAACTATCTCAAGCCAAGTATGCACGAGATCTCCTTGAGAGATTTCACATGACAGACTGCAAGTCTGATCTGAATCCTTTCCTATCAGGAGTCAAACTTGAGGATGGTGGGGAGACTCCAATGGTTGACATCACAATGTACAGACAACTAGTGGGGAGCTTGTTGTATCTCACACACTCTAGACTAGACCTCTCATATGTAGTTGTTGCAGTTTCCAGGTTCATGCAAGAGCCGCATGAGCTACATTGGAAATCTACAAAGTGTATCCTTTGATACGTACAGGGCACCGTAACCTTTGGGATTCGTTATGCAGTAGACTCTACATTAGATCTCATTGGGTTTACTGATTCTGACTAGACTGGCGATAGCATTGATCGCAAGTCCACATCTGGTTACTCACTCAGTCTTGGTTCCAGGCTTATCTGTTGGTCGAGAAAGAAGCAAGATGCCATTGCTCTATATTCATTCGAGGTAGAGTACAGAGGGGTAGTTAACATAACCATTCAGGCTATGTGGCTACAACATTTTCTCATTGAGTTGGGCATTCAGTTTCATCAGTCGATCGTCATCTGGTGTGACAACCAGAGCACTCTGGAGTTCTGCAAAGATCCAGTTCAGAGGCAACGGATGAAGCACATCGAGATCCATATGCACTACATCAAGGAATTATTACACGAGGGGATCATCGACTTATAGTTCTTTCCTTCAGCATATCAGACGACAGACATTTTCACCAAGACCTTCACTGAGAAGAAATTCCATTCTCTGGGAGGTCGTCTTGGAGTTAAGGATGCAGTTGCCTAGCAAATGTAGTTCTTATTTTTACATACATTGTACCTTGAGGGGGGGGTTTCCCATGAGTTTTTCCCTCTTTCCTCACTTTATTTTCATTGTATCGTTTGTACTTGGGTACCTAACATGGCCTCGTTGCCAGGACCCAATCTTTATTTTAACCATAGTGATGTTTAGGGGGGGCATTGGAGTTACTTCACACACACCTAGGATTTGTTTTTCCTAAGGTTATTCCTTTTTTATTAGTCAAAATTAGTCATTATCCAGTATCCTATATTTTAGGGGAGAATATTCCACCTGGAGAATATTCTCTTTCAGTTGACACTTCAGTTTGACTAGTTGAGTTGAGTTTAGATGTTGCATTGGGACCATCACCATGAAACATTGGGATCATCACCATGTTAATTTGACCTTGCCTTGGTATCATCACCACAGTGGCGCATTAGCCTTGATTCCCTGAGTTAACTCCTCACTACTCTCTGTTTAGTCAGTTAACTGAAGGCTAGTTGACTAATTAACTCAACTAGGTGGCAGTTCACTCTTGTAACTTCCTGAGAGACTAGAATAGGTGGCAGTTCACTCCTGTAACTTTTGGTGTGTGTCCAGAACACTCTATACCACCACTATGGTGCATTGGTTCACCTCAAGTCGAACTCATTGAATTATACAGAGTATATCATGTTTAAATTATTCATTATTCACAATGGTTAATGAGAATTCTTTCATTCTTTCTCTCCTTCTATCTCCAATTCTCTCTGCAAATGTGTGTATTATTGTTTAGCTAGATCTATTTTTTGTAGGTTCAACACATTTACAAGAATCAATCCTCAATAGATACCAATCTTTCAACAAGTACGCGACTGTCATTAGTGCAGCACGCGTATGTATGTGCCCTATCAGTAGTACAACTCGCGTATGTACACGGCCTATCTATACTACAGCATGCGTATGACTTCTGAGTAATTAGGGTTTTCTCTACTTGTAAAACTCAGATCCTCTTCATCCTTCAGTCATATCCACTTATGTCTTTCACTGTCCAATCTGTATCATAACCAATCTCAACACATCCAAATTCTCCAACAACTTACTCATGCTCCTCAACCAAACAATATGAATGCTACTTAATCATGTATAAGCAACCAATATAGTATGGAAATCATATCAGTACTAAACCATAAGAGTGTTGCTCACTTTATCAATCAACCAACATAACCATATCACAAAAACCATAGCAAGAATTTCTCAAGCATTCACCATACAATAAACAAGAGTATCCATTAAGACAACTATGTAACCATACCAGAGTTTCTATGGCAGATCTAAGCCAATAGAATGCAGATCTAGAACCTGCTTCAGCCTTCAAGATCCTGACACTATCTCACACTCAAGTCTTCATGACTTGCACCAACTATATGCGCTCTGAATTCCTTCAGCCCGTGTGTGTACGTGCTCTGTCTCACTGCTAGCCAAGTATGTACGTGCTCTGGCCCATTACTACTCGTGTACTCCTTCATAAACTAGGGTTTATGAACTTCTGAAACTTTCGTCGTCAAGATCTTAGACTTACGGAAACTTTGATGTGTCCATGAGATCCTCCAGTCAATCTCTCTCTCAGAATAGATGTTCAATATATGCTGAAGAGATTTGTTTCACAAGAGACCCTTTCCTCTTATTTATACTCTCCAAGTAGCTTCCTTAGAAGCATCTTCTAGGCCACTTTGTCCACATACACACTTTTTCCACATAGTCACCTATATCCAACTTTTCCCAATTTTTCACATGTCCATATATCCAATAGAAACTTGACATCTCAAGCCATTTTCCTCATTTTAGGGTCAACCTTCTTATAACCACTTTCTATAATTAGAAAGTTCTCCATTTACTTTGTTATTTAAATAATCATCCTTGACTTTGTCACTTCACTTTATTATTTAAATAATCCTCTGACTTTTTCACTTCACTTTATTATTTAAATAATCCTCTTTGACTTTGTCACTTCACTTTATTATTTAAATAATTTATTCTTTGCAAGAACTTTGACTTATTTGACATTTTGGGGCTTCAAGCCAACATATGAGGGTCCTCCAACTTCGTAACGCCATAACTCTCAAACCGTGAGGAGTTATGTGATGTTCCACATACCACCGGAAATGGCATGACAAGCATTATCCATCTATGATAATTTCTCTAATAAATTCACTGATCTTCATCTCATTATTCCGCAATTAAGCATGGGTTCCCTTAACCATACTTCTTTGATAACTCAACTACAAAGTGTCTTCCTATGAGGGATTTCACCATAAGGGGACACTTTGGAGTTCATCCATTTGTACCCCTTATCAACCATGATAAGACAATAATGAGTCATCAATCAAACTATGCATCATATATCAATGAAACCACATCTATCCATTTTCATCTATGCATCATATATCAATGACTATGATTCCACTTGACATCAATCCATTCACATCAAGGAAAATACAGATTACATCAGTATGCTATGACAAGACATTGTTCCTTTAAAATCAATCCTTTGACCTTTGAAATCAATCAATCAATCCTTTGGTATCAATCAATCCCTTGACATCAATCAATCAATCATTTGGCATCAATGATAACATGATCCAACAATATCCCCCTTTGGCATTGATGGCAATACCAACATTGATGTCAACACCAATCATTGATTTTAACTTTTATACAAATCATTTCTCTACATCAATCAATCATCTCAATCAAATCAATGTGACTATCTCTCCCCCTTTGACATCAATGGAAAAGGGTCATTCTACCCTTGGGGTTGCTCCCCCTATCTGAATGCCTTTGATCCTCCTTTGAATAATCTCTCCCCTTTTGAACAAGGGATATCACTCTGATGTAATGTTGAATATATATCGATCATGCTTCCCCTATGACCATCGCTCCCCCTGGAACTATGCATATGTTCTCTTTCTCCAAGTATAGGGCTCCTTTTCCAAGTATTTATCTTTGCATCTGATAAATCTCTCCTCCTAGAATCATGGAAAGAAGAATGACTCCCCTTATGGGTATGTCTCCCCCTATCTTCTTTGCAATATGAACAATATGGTACCACTGCAATATGTTTCTGTTGCATTTGCTACTGCTCAACCGGAACATAACTCAACTTCTCTTTCTATGACCATCCTTAGACCTTTCCATGCATCAAAACCCATGCCATACCATACATCATGAAGAAAACGACATATCAACAATGAAATAGAGAATAATGAACAAAACATCAACCAAGTACATAATGTACCATATTGTGTGCCAACCATGCACAACACCCATGTACATCACCCATGTACATCCATATCATAGAATGTGCCATAAGATGTCATCAATGGAGTGTATCAATCATATTCTTCTACAAACATTCCAACCATGTGTCTCAAATAAGTGTCATATCACACATGACATGCTTCTATCATGAACCAAGTGCCACAACCATGTATCTCAATCAATCAAGTGTCTCAACTATATCATCCCATATATCATGTACCAAAGTATATGCTAAACAAGTAATACCAATGGTGTAATTTAGCCAAGTACTATCATCCACATACATATACCATCTATGAGTGCATCAAAATTGCACTAATCATGTATCACCACCTCTACCAAGAAAGTGCATTAACCATGCACCAATACCACAACAAGATGAACTACAATAAAGATGTGTCCTCATATATGAATTCCATATCAACCATAGACCATGTGCCAATCATATTTCTAGTAGATGCCTCTAACAATGTACCAAATCTGTACCAAACATGCATCAACTATAGATCAAGCTATGACTAATCAATGATGTACAACATGACCACGTCATCAACTCATCAACCACATGTCCCACTATGTAGCCCATCCTCATGCCAAATGCATGCACCAAGATATCAAACAAATATGCTTCCAATAATACATCATAAGATATATCAAAAAAACTCAAATATGTACCATCCATGTACCCCAATAGATCAACCTCAACCACCATTCACTATAACAAATACTAAGCATCCAATAATACATGTACTAGAAGTGTGCCTCGATAGATCAATGATATATCTCATAACCAAAGTGACATAACTTCATTGTCACAACCAGCATTGTTCTTCAACATAAAAATGTCTCAATCCATACTCTAGGGTTAGTACCATGCATCCAAGATAGTCTTTCAACACTCAACTATATGTCACAACTATGCATACATCAATTATGTATGCCAATATGAAAACCTGTAGCAAACAATGTCATACCCTATAACAATCCATGTCAGACCCTACAACACATAGTTATACCATTATACCATGCTGAAACTCATATGCATAGCCTTTTTCCCAAGGTTTTTTACCACAGATGTGTGGCCTACTACACAGACAGCTCATGTATGTATGTGACCTATTCATAGGTCAGCTCACGTATGTACAGGACTGTTACCATTGTAACTCGCGTATTATTCTGAAGATGACAAGCTTGAGATCCCTTTAAGGCTTCCATTCTTCTTTGATTGTTTAGTCTTCTTTACCCACTTTTGAAGGTTTCCCTACTTCTCAGAACTTGAGATATGAGCTTCCATATTTTCAAAAATGTCTTCCTTCCTAACTTCATGCCTTCTTCTAGTCATGCTATATGAATTCCTCATCATGGTCTTTCTTCTTGTGTTTAAGAAATCCTGGGATTTGTGACCAAATCCACTATGGTTGTAACATTTCATGATGTGGCAATGAACAACAATATGTCCTACTTGATTACATCTCCAACACCTTAGGGTCTTATGAAATATTTCTTTATTTTTTCTTGCATAATATCTACATTCCAAAGATTTGTGACCATATTCATTACATGAGTAATAATGACCATGAAAAACATTTTCATACCTTTGCTTTGGTGTCCATATTGAAGGTGTCTCTCTTCTTTGAGGTGTAAAGATGGCTTCTTGATGTCTTCCTTGCTTTGTTATTTTGAAACTTTCCTTTCCTTGTGTAAATGGTTGACTTGCAACATTATTTCCATGCTTTGAGGGTGAGGGACTTACCTCATGCTTCTTTGAAGTGCTTGCTTCAACATGTGTAGCTTCTTTCTTGTATCCAAGACCTGATTTATCATTTGGTGATCTTTGACTATCCAAGATCTCAGTCAAGATTATCGAGCTATTCAAGAATTTGTTTGACTTCTCTACTTTATTTCTAAGATCAAAAACTTCATCTTCCAACTTATGCCATGACTCTTCCTTTTCATTTACTTGATTCTTTAGGAATTCCTCTACCCTTTTGGCTTCTTCAATTTGGGTCTTGAGATGGACATTGACTTCAAGAATTTTTCTAATCTCATCATCTGGCTTCTTATTCTCTTCTATTTCATTCTTTATTCTTTTGATCTCTTCTTCTTTTTCTTCTAATTGAGTCGTTTTACTTTCTTCTTGTTCTTTGAGCATTTCCTTTAACTTCAAGATATGCCTTTGATTCTTTTTAAGAAACTTTTTAGTGTTATCAAAATGATAGCTATATTCTATGTAACAATGATCATAGTTGTATTCAAATAGACCCCATTCAACTTTCCTTTTAATCTCTCATAGTTCTTATTCTACTTCTTCCATGGGATAATTGTCATTTGAATCTACACAAACTATCTCTAGATTTTCTTCTTCACTTGCAGAGAAATATTCAACATCATCACATTTTGAAATATTGCAATCATGCGTTTTTGGAGATTATTTACCTTCATTGATCTTGATAGAATTGTATTCAAGGTCTTCCTTTTTTCCAACATCAACACATTTAGAATCATTTCAAATAGAGGATTTTGAAGATTATTTACCTTCATTGTTCTTGATGGAGTTGTCTTTAAGGTCTTCCTTTTTTCTTTGGTATGTCTCCTCTAGATTTAGCCATAGATCCTTAGCAGAAGTGCCCATGCTCTCTTTGATAGAACTTAAGAGTCCACTAAGAATGTTCTTGAGAGAAAATGCCTCATTCTTCTTCTATTCCCTTTGAGTTGCAAACTTTGACTTATTCTTCAAAGGAACTGATCCACCAATAAGTTCTTTCCAAACACCTGCTCCTATTTCCTTCAAATGCACATTCATTTCTATTCTCAATGTAGAACAGTTTTCCTCATCAAGGATTGGAACTTCATCATCCATTTGTGTGTCCATGGATCTCCTCCAAGCTTGATAAGGATTATAGTGAAGGCCTTCTCTGATACCAATTTTTGAACACAACGACCACACTAAGAGGGGGGCTGAATCAGTGTAGGGCTCTTTTTCAAACTTCCCTTCACAAAATCTCCTTAGTTAGCAATCACCAATTACTCAACACTTATTACTTTCATTTATAACCAGTTAAATGTGAACATGCATCAACAACATATAGCATCAATAATTCATCACCACAAGGAAAAAAAAGAACACAAGATGTATGAACAATTTCCTTTTTATTACGGACTACAATTCTTGGGTTATCAACAATAATTGAATAGAGTTACAACTCCACAAGAGCACCAACAATGAGATCCTCCAATCAATCTCTCTCTCAGAATAGATCTTCAATATATGCTCAATAGATTTTTTTCACAAGATACCCTTGCCTCTTATTTATGCTCTCCAAGTAGCTTCCTTAGAAGCATCTTCTAGACCACTTTGTCCACATAGTCACCTATATCCAACTTTTCCCAATTTTCCACTTGTCCATATATCCAATAGCCACTTGAAATCTCAACCCATTTTCCTTATATCCAAATGCCAACATATGAGGGTCCTCCAACTTCATAAGGCCATAACTCTCAAACCGTGAGGAGTTATGTGGCATTCCACATACCACCGGAAATGGCATGACAAGCATTATCCATCTAGGATAATTTCTCTGACAAGTTCACTGATTTTCATCTCATTATTCCACAATTAAGCATGGGTTTTCTTAACCATACTTCTAGTATAAATCAACCACAAAGCGTCTTCCTGTGAGGGATTTCACCATAAGGGGGCCACTTTGGAGTTCATCCATTTGTACTCGTTATCAACCATGATAAGACAATAATGAGTCATCAATCCAACTATGCATCATATAAAAATGAAACCGCATCGATCCATTTTCATCTATGCATCATATATCAATGACTATGATTCCACTTGACATCAATTCATTCACATCAAGGACAATACATATTACATCAGTATTCTATGACAAGACATTGTTCCTTTGACATCAATCCTTTGACCTTTGAAAGCAATCAATCAATCCTTTGGCATCAATCAATCCATTGACATCAATCAATCAATCCTTTGGCATAAATGACAACATGATCCAACAATATCCCCCTTTGACATTGAATGCAATACCAACATTGATGTAAACACCAATCATTGATGTCAACTTGTATACAAGGCATTTCTCTACATCAATCAATCATCTCAATAAAATCAATGTGATTATCTCTCCCCCTTTGAAATCAATGGAAAAGGGTCATTCTCCCCTTGGGGCTGCTCCCCCTGTCTGAATTCCTTTGATCTTCCTATGAATAATATCTCCCCTTTTGAACAAGGGATATCACTCTGATRTWATGTTGAAGATATATCAATCATGCTTCCCCTATGACCATCGCTCCCCCTGGAACTATGCCTATGTGCTCTTTCTCCAAGTATAGGGCTCCTTTTCCAAGTGTTTATCTTTGCATCTGATAAATCTCTCCTCCTAGAATCATGGAAAGAAAAATGACTCCCCCTATTGGTATGTCTCCCTCTATCTTCTCTGTAATATGAAAAATATGATACCACTGCAATATGCTTCTGTTGCAAATTCTATTACTCAACCGGAACATAGATCAACTGCTCTTTCTATGACGATCCTTGGACCTATCCATGCATCAAAACTCGTGCCATACCATACATCATGAAGAAAAAGATATGTCAACAATGAAATAGAGAATCGTGAATGAAACATCAACCAAGTACATCTTGTGCCATATTGTGTGCCAACCATGCACAACACCCATGTACATCAATATCATAGAATGTGCCATAAGATGTCATCAATGGAGTGTATCAATCATATTCTTCTACAAACATGCCAACCATGTGTCTCAAACAAGTGTCATATCACCCATGAAATGTTTCTATCATGAACCAAGTGCCACAACCATGTATCTCAATCAATCAAGTGTCTCAACTATATCATCCCATATATCATGTACCATAGTATATGCTAAACAAGTAATACTAATGGTGTACTTTATCCAAGTACTATCATCCACATACATATACCATCTATGAGTGCATCAACATTGCACTAATCATGTATCACCACTTGTACCAAGCAAGTGCTTTAACCATGCACCAATACCACAATCAAGATGTGTCCTCATATATGAATGCCATATCTACCATAGACCATGTGCCAATCATATTTCTAGTAGGTGCCTCTAACAATGTACCAAATGTGTATCAAACATGCATCAACTATAGATCAATCTATTACTCATCAATGATGTACAACATGACCACCTCATCAACTCATCGACCACATGTCCCAACATGTAGCCCATCATCATGCCAAATGCATGCACAAAGATATCCAACAAATATGCTTCCAATAATACATCATAAGATATATCAATAAAACTCAAATATGTGCCAACCATGTACCCCAACAGGTCAGCCTCAACCACCATTCACTACAGAAAATACTAAGCATCCAATAATACATGTACTAGAAGTGTGCCTCAATATATCAATGACATCTCTAGCTAGCACCATCATGATATATCTCATAACCAAAGTGTTGTAACTTCACTATCACAACCAGTATTGTTCTTCAACAGAAAAATGTCTCAATCCATACTCTAGGGTTAGTACCATGCATCCAAGATAGTATTTCAACACTCAACCATATGTCACCACTATGGATACATCAATTATGTATGCCGATATGAAAACCTGTAGCAAACAATGTCAGACCCTGCAACACAGAGTTATACCATTATGCCACGCTACAAATCATATGCATAGCCTTTTTCCCAAGGTTTCTTACCACATATACATGGCATGTTGCATAGATAGCTCGCATATGTACGCGACCTATTCATAGGTCATCTCGCTTATGTACACAACTTTTACCATTGTAACCCGTGTATTCTTCTGAAGATGACAAGCTTGAGCTTCCCTTAAGGCTGCCATTCTACTCTGGTTGTTCAATCTTCTTTACCCACTTCTAAAGGTTTCCCTACTTCTCAAAACTTGAGCTTTGATCTGCCATCTTTTCAAAAATGTCTTCCTTCCTAACTTCATGCCTTCATCTAGTCATGTTATATGAAGTCATCATCATGGTCTTTCTTCTTGTGTTCCAACAATCCTAGGATTTGTGACCAAATCCACTACAGCTGTAGCATCTCATGATGTGACAATGAATGACAATATGTCCTACTTAATTACATCTCCAACACCTTAGGGTGTTATGAAATCTTTCTTTATCTTTTCTTGCATAATATTTGCATTCCAAAGCTTTGTGACCATATTCCTTACATGAGTAACAATGACCATGAAAAAAAAAATCATACCTTTGCTTTGGTGTCCATATTGAAGGTGTCTCTCTTATCTAAGGTGTAAAGATGGCTTCTTGATGTCTTCCTTGCTTTGTTATTTTGAAACTTTCCTTTCCTTGTGTAGATGGTTGACTTGCAACATTATTTCCACCCTTTGAGGGTGAGGGACTTACCTCATGATTCTTTGAAGTGCTTGCTTCAACATGTGTAGCTTCTTTCTTGTATCCAAGACCCGATTTATCATTTGGTGATCTTTGACTATCCAAGATCTCATTCAAGATTGTTGAGCTATTCAAGAATTTGTTTGACTTATCTATTTTCTTTCTAAGATCAACAACTTTAGCTTCCAACTTATGACATGACTCTTTCTTTTCATTTACTTGATTCTTTAGTAATTCCTCTACCCTTTTGGCTTCTTCAATTTGGGTCTTGAGATGGACATTGACTTCAATACTTTTGTTAATCTGATCATCTAGATTCTTATTCTCTTCTATTTCATTCTTTAGTCTTTTGATCTCTTCTTATTTTTCTTCTAATTGAGTCTTTTTACTTTCTTCTTGTTCTTTGAGCATTTCCTTTAAGATCAAGATATGCCTTTGATTATTTTTAAGAAACGTTTTAGTGTTATCAGAAAGATAGCTATATTCTATGTAAAAATGATCATAGTTGTATTCAAATAGACCCCATTCAACTTTCCTTTTAAGCTCTGATAATTCTTCTTCTAATTCTTCCATGGGATAACTATCATTTGAATCTACACAAACTATCTCTAGATTTTCTTCTTCACTTGTAGAGAAATATTCAACATCAACACATTTTGAAATATTGCAATCGGGGTTTTTTGGAGATTCTTTACCTTCATTGATCTTGATAGAATTGTCTTCAAGGTATTCCTTTTTTCCAACATCAACACATTTAGAATCATTGCAAATAGAGGATTTTGGAGATTCTTTACCTTCATTGTTCTTGATGGAGTTGTCTTTAAGGTCTTCCTTTTTTCTTTGGTATGTTGTTGGATCATGTTGTCATTGATGCCAATGGTTTGATTGATTGATGTCAAGTGATTTATTGATGTCAAATGATTGATTGATTGATGATTTTTTAATATAATATGTATTGTCCTTGATGAGAATTCATAGATGAATATGGATAAATGAGTTGTCATTGATATGATGAAGATGGATCAATGAGTTGTCATTGATACATGATGAAGATGGATCGATGTGGTTTCATTGGTATATGACGCATTGTTGGAAAAATGTATAGATGACTCATTATTGTCTTATCATTATTGATAAGGTGCACAAATGTATGAACTCCAAAGTGGTCCCCTTATGGTGAAATCCCTCACGGGAAGATGCTTTGTGGATTGAGTTATCCTAGAAGAATGGTTGGAGGACCCATGCTTGTATGTGGAATAACGAGATAAAGATCAAGGAATTTTTTGGTGAAACTATCTCAGATGGATAGTTCTTTTCATACCATTTTTGGTGGTATGTATAGTATACATAAATCCTCCACCGGTTAGAGATTTATGGCCATGAGGAAGTTGGAGACGGTTTGGGTAATGGACCCAAGTTTGTTTGATGAGTAGCAGTATGAGTTATGATACATTTCGATTAATACTACTCTATAAATATTACATGTCATGTCATTTACGGTGGTATGTGGAGCGTCCACATAACTCCTCACGGTTTGAGAGTTATGGCCTTGAAGTTGGAGGACCCTCACATGTCATCTAGAAGCCCCAAAGGAATTCAAAGTAGTCAGAGTGGTTTGAGGGATTTTAAAGGTAAATAATAAAAATTGAAGTGATGAGTGTACTATAATTTCCAAGTGAATATAAAATAAATTATTTAAATAATAAATTTAATGGAGAAATTAGAAGTGGAGTTAACCCTAAAATAAGGAAAGTGGAGACCCATTGACCCACAGAGATGTTTTAAGGAAGCTACTTGGAGAATTATAAATAAAATAATAAATTTAATGGAGAAATTAGAAGTGGGTTAACCCTAAAATAAGGAAAGTGGGGCCAAGTGACCTAGAAGATGTTTTTAAGGAAGCTACTTGGAGAGTATAAATAAGAGGCAAGGCTCTCTCATTTTAAGAACACTTGAACATATTGAATATATATATGTTTCTGAGGTAACCAAGGATATCTAAGCCGAAATTATGAGGAAAGGTGAAGAAAAGAAGGCCGAAATGCAAGGAAGGATAAATTATTTTGATGGTGCTTTCTAAGGTATGTTATTTACAGGTCATCTCACCATTTTCGCTATAAATTTTTTTCTATAATGATTCAGATCGTGAAATTTCTATTCCATTGATAAAACATACCCAAGTATCCATGGTAAAAAATTCAGCTTGTGGGTCGTTTTATTTTGGGAGTTACACTCCGTGGAAAATAGGGTTTGTGGCTAGTCCTGAAACTAGTCAAAAACAGGTGCTTTGGGTAAAAACGTCATAACTTCTTCATAACAAATCCAAATTCAGTGAGACAAAATGTGTTGGTTAGGTTACAGGCTCTAGTATGATTTGTAACAGTTTAATATCAATTCAATGAACATTTTGTGTGGTCCACTCTCTACAAGGTCACTCTCTAGAATAATCCAGAATTCAACAAGGTATGCCATTTTTGCTATAACGCCTTTTATGAGAGTTTCCAAGTAGTGCCACCTGGAGGAATTTCATAAAACACACTTAAGAACACTTTTTATTAGTTTTATATCTTTATTCATTATAGGTACAAAGTTATGATTATTTCAAGTTAGGGTTGTTGACTAATCCAAAACTAGTCATGGTTGAGACAAGCAGTTGATGAGTTGGCACATACATGAGGTGTATAGTTGATGATGTTGGTACATATT
>SNQJ01S0033909.1:3377-15567 GCA_010110895.2 Picea sitchensis
CTGGTGTTAATACTCGAGGCAAGAAAAATGCAAGATTGATCTCTCGCATGGCAAGGAACAAGTCTAAGCTTCCTGCCAAAACAGAGCCTATCGTTGTTAGCGAGGACTCTGATTCAGACATTGAGCGATTTCTCTCTAAAGAATATCCTTACTCTGAGGGATTGTGTAGCAAACCGCCTCACGATTTCGTTAGGAACCTCCCTCCTTATCTGCGGGATAACCCTGATTTTCCTGGTATTGAGCCACTCCATGAAACCCTTGGGGAATCATCAAAACCCCCTTCTGTTCAGCCTGTTGCTGCACCTTGTGATCAATGTGGGTTATCGATTGAAAGATACTATTTGGATGTACCTACGTTGCAATCCAGGATCTACGACTTGGAAAACCAAGTGGCAATGCTCACTGGTCAGAATGCAAAGGTGCAATCTTCCGATAAGAAGCAACGAACCACGGGTTCAGTCCTGTTCAAAAACGTCGAGTCTGCCAGTACAATTATCAATTCAAAATTGACATAAGGCCAAGCAGCTGTGACGGTATATTTTTCTCATTTATATTACTCTCTGTACATATTTCGCCCGCTCTGTTAGATAAGCATGCTTCGCTGTATATAATGTTTGTTTTATTTTTGGTTATCATTTCAAAAATTCGATTGGATTTGGGTTTTGATTCGATAAGATCATCCAATAGATATGATTGTTAAAATTAGCTCGATGTTCTATTGATAATACAAGCTGTAATATTTATAAAAATAGTCTGTTGATTGGTATCCCGAATTTTGAATACAGTCGATGGTGTAATTCGATTTGGTTAATAGATTAATTAACTGTTTCAATTTCATTCGATCAAATTTCATATTTTTCTATGAATACATAACCGAATCATAACCGATTTGACTCTCATTGATTGCAACTTATTTCGAATTGAATTTTGATTAAGGTTACAATGTTGTTTCTGTTATTAAATCCGTGAAAATTGATTTGGATTCTTGCTCGATTCATGAATCTGTAGATTTTATCATGATTCTGTCCATTGACTATATAAAAATTTCTTGAGTTGATATGGTTTCATCCGATTACAATGGAGGTTGTTTACACATTGTGATTTTAATTAAAGGTTATCAATTCAATGACAGTTAATGACCATATCTATGAACTGTTGGAAATTCAGCATGTAAAGTTTATGACTAGATTTATGGATAGAGTTATGCTTGTTTTATCGTGACCATTTTTGGCTATTGATTATACGATTTGGATCCTATGCAAACCGGTAATGATTGTGTTATCTCATACGATCTGGTTCACCATTGATTCAGTCTTGTTAAGATTTGAGTTGATTTTATGGCAATTGGGAAAACAGAGCATTCCCACTCTATCCCGATTTTATTCTATTCGATTTGGTTTGATTGAAAGGATTATTTCTATTAAATTATTAATAATTTGTGATGATTGGATTCGATTTGATTTTGATTATATATCTGGTCCTATTTACTATTCTAGACCAGCTACAGAATTAGAAGATTATGTAGCTAAGTCTATAGAGTCATTTTTTCTATTATTTTCTCAATAAAATACTCCTCTAACTTGATCTTTATGTCTATTACAGGAAAATTCGAATTGGTAGTGGATGTGAGGAGAAGTTGGAAGATATCTTACAGATTTCACTTTCATTTTTAGTTTACTTAGTTTAAAAGATTTTTGGGATTATTCCCAGATTGTGTAAACTGTTTGCTATTATTCACAAGGATTTTTTACCTTGTGAGAAACTTATATAAACCTATGGTTTTGTAATATTGAACATCATCATCAGTTGTGGAAGAACAAGGAGATGTAATTCTGATTCAAACTGGAGCAGAATTGATGTGTTGTTATAGCTTTTGCTTTTCAATATATCGACACTTTGTCCCAAGTTTTGTATATCATTTTGTTTATGGTTTAGTATGACTTTGTTATCTAAATCACATGCATATGATATAATTTCTTACTGTTATACATATCTTGTTCCTTCCTAAGAGATAAAGGACATAACAGTTGTAGATTCATTTTATGAATGATAGCGTTATCTTCTTCGTAGGCTGAATTGTTATATAAGTTTTCTGCACAATAGGTTTCCCTTTTGCAGGAGATTTATCATCATAAAATTGTTATGATTTATTTTATGTCTTGCTTGTCCTGTAACATACTTCAAGAAGCAGCATAGCTGATCGTTTCTGAGAGGCTTAAGGACCAAATGGTGTGAATTTCTTCCTCCAACCAGCTTAACAAGTCATTTTGCACAGGACAGACTTGGAGCGTTTCCAGGTCAATTAGTTAGATGTTTATTGCTTTGATTAATTAGTATAATATAAATGATAGTTTAGTTAGATTTAGATTACATTGTTTTATTTCAGTAATATAGATTAGATTGTTTAATTTCACTTAGTTTTCTTTCTTTTTCATAAATACAAAAATAAAAAAAGAGATCATTGGCTGTCTCAGGGCAGCGATCACATGAGTTTTACAGGTTTTAATCAAATCTGTAATATGTCTATATTGTATATTTGTGAATAAGGAATATCATATCTGATAATTAGGTAATTGATTTGAGTTATTATAATCATAGTTAGTATCTTATAGTTAGTAATTTATAGTTAGATTAGTGTAGTTAGTTTAGTTTGCTTTATTAGTTCCTAGTTTCCTTTATTAGTTTAGTTCCTTTCGTTGTTTTATTAGTTTCTAGTTTCCTTTTAGATTTCTTAGCTCAAATCATTTCTCTTTGGTTTCCATACGAGACCTTAGGACGGCCAACGGAGCCATTAAACTCGTCAGGGTGGTCCATTCCAAATGGCTTGGGTTATTAGACAACCTCGGACCGGTTCCACTCTCCCAGTTGACGGACGATCAATTTCTCCCTCAACAACTCCTTAACTCCCTTTTCCATTGATATTCAAGCAATCTCCTTAACTCCTCTGTCCATTGATCTTCAAGCAGTTTTTCCTCTACGAGCTCTCATTTCCTCTATTATATTCCCCATTTTTCCTTGGTTCTCCCTTGTTCCTGTCCTCACTACAACATTCATAATTTTAATGGGATGCCTTTGGAAGGCCAACCATCATAGTGGTTGGTTTCCACTTTCGATTTTTCTAAAAGAAAAGACAAAATAAAATAAAGGAGGACATGCTTACAAAATTTCTAAAAGGTAAAGAAACTAGGTTGTTATTACAATGTTGACCACGAGGATCCAATTCAGATCACACCTCCCCATTTACAGTCTTTTGGTCTCCAAAATATTCAATTCCCTTCAATCGTCTTCTCTGATCATCAAGGAAACTCTGACAAATATCCAAGAAAGGGTGCCTTCATTGTAAGATGGAAGATAAGGGTTGAGTAGGGGTTGCCTTTGACATAAGACTATTGTCCATCTCATGGTTGGAGATAATGTTTTATGGTGTAATAGGTCATTGGAAAATCACTACTCCTTGGGTTTCAAGTACAAGTAGCTCATCTTTACTCTTGAACTTGAATTTCCCAAGTTTTGTTTTAGTTGTTGTTAGGTTCTAGGGATGGAGTTATGGGTGTAGCCTCCAACATTTTGCCTCCCAATGTCCCAACAATTTATAGTACTGGAAATAGTTCTTGCATGGGATCCTTTTCCTTCTAGAGTGTCGAATATTGCTAGACTTATGACCCATTTTCTTGCATCATAAAAATACTATGCCATACATTTTTAGTTTATGATGATGCTTGCTAGCTTGATTGCTTCGTCCCCGAAGAGTTTGAGAAAATTTGGACGGCATAAATTTTTCTTTACTGCCCTCTTCCAAGATTTTACAAAAACAATTGAGTGGTTTGTTCTACACTCATTTCCTAGCTACCTTTTTCTCCATGGGATTGATGTCCTTTTTCGTTCCACTTTCCTTGATGAAGGTTGCTTGAGCTACACTTGTGTTGGCTTCTTCTCCACTAAATACTAGGCATTAATTCTTCGACCTTTATTGAGCTCCAATGAGGATCCAAGCCCCTTGGCCTTCCTTGCCTAGCCCTTGGCCATCATAGCACATTTTCCTCATGAGATTGGAACTAATGCCTCTATTGATATTTTCAAAGTCACCAAAGGTATCTTGAGAAAGGGTCTTCTAAGGAAATATTTCCATGTTTGCCTCTATCATGGTGCTAGCTTCGATAGTGGAAATGGAAGGGGTTTTCTTGGTCTCTTGAAACATTTATTCTAGCTCCATGATGGCCTCTTCCTTCATTTCAAAGTCATGATATAGAAGACACTTAGATGAACCTCTCATCTTTCCAATTATTTGGTTGAGTGAGTTTCCCCCCAATTGCAAGAGCTGCAATATGCTCATGTCTAATTCTGCTTTCATGGTGGTGGAGTCATAATGCTTGGAAAACGATTTTTCTATCTCATCTTCTCTCTGACTCTAATACCAAATTTCCTCTTGGATTTGTCTATTGAGGTCTCTCAACTCTTCCAATTTCTCCCTGTTGAAGTCTTTTCCCATGGAAATTGTTTCAAGGTCTATGATGAGCCTATTCTGATACCATATGATCCATAAAAAAAAATCCTATGGATAGTCCATCTCACCAACATGGACTCTTATTGTGAAAAATGAAAATCCAATGTCTATGAAAAAACGGATTTATGGACTCTGTATTAAAAAGAATAGTTGTTGTGAGTGTAAAAATGGTTTTAGAGAATGGAGGTTCAAAATAATCATCTAGCAAGTGAGTGGAGGTGTCCAGATAAAAGGAAAATGTATCAATAGGTTGTAGAGTGTTGTAAATGGTTCGTGAGAAAGGGAAAGTTTCCTAGCTTGTGGGAAAAGGGAAAATTCCCATCAATTAACAGAATGTTGTGGATGGCCCTTAGGAAATGGAAAAAATATCATTAAGCAATAGATTTTTCTGGAAAGCCTTTGGGCAAAGGAAAAAATTCCCAATAGTGAAGAAGACTTGTAAGTGAGTCGACCAATGATCTGTTGAAAAGGGAAGATGCCTATGGAACTGAAAAATCAGTCCAATTATGAGAAATTTGACCCAAAATAAGATAAGTTATGTTCTGGCATTTAGTTTCAACAACCAGTGCAAGCATTCAAGCACTGACCATTAACAAAGTTATACAACCATTAAAAATATTGCACATGGCCATGGCTCATAAGCACCTTCACTCATGAGGATGCTCCAGTGCTTAGATGTGCCTTACACTACTAATTCTAAACTTAGAGGGGTTTTTTTTCTATAGAAATTGCATAAAGCTTAGGCCATAGTGTTTCCTTAACTTGTTAGCCCATCTTTAACTCCTTTGTCTATGGATTTTGAAATAGATTTCCCTCTTCTAGCTCTCATTTTTGCTATTGTCTTCCTTATCTACCTTTGAAAAAAACCATCCATGCCAATGGTTAATTTCCACTTCCAATTATACCAAAAAAAACAAATAAATAAACAAATAAACATATTTACAAAATTCAAAAAAGTGATTGTTACCAGGGATGATTTTAAGGACGAAAATTTATTTTAAAATGTAGAAACCTTGACGAATCTTACTAATCCTTCATATGTCAACTATAAATGTTTGGCAATATTTTTGTAGAAATATTCAAATTTCTAAGTATTTTATATAGTTTTTATAAAATTTTGGCTATTTTTAAGGTAAAATAATTTTATCCTATAGAACTTGAGCGAATCATTTTTAAAATAGTGAATCTCATTTTTTGGAAAAACCATGGAAAATTAACCCATGAGTGAAATTTAGCCCCTAAAATCATCCCTTATTTATTACAATGTTTTGCCAATAATGGCAACATGATGTTACAACGGATTTTCAACGAGTTATACAATGCAAAATGTTTTGGTATGATGGCATTAGGAATGTTGTAGTGGATTATTGAATATAGTTGTCGCTCATCGAAGCTATGCCGCTCTTGATCTGTGCGACATAATAAGTGAGAGGATTCTCTGAATTTATTTTTAATTGAGTTAAGTTTAGATTCTTATTATAATATTGTATATTTTCCATATATTTGAGTGACATGTATTATGTTTTTTTAATTAAGCTGAAAGGCGTATACTTATTGGAAATAGGTACATTTAATGATCTTTTAATTATAAACTCTAATCTAGGGACATCAATCGAAGATGTTGGCATATTCTTGGTCATCCTTCTAAATCAATGAATAAGAATTAATGTTTATAACTTTCTAGCATTTTTTAATGCATCCGTTACCTTATTTACTTTTTCACATTTACTTAATCATGTTAAAAAATTACTACGTAACCATATCCTAAAGAGGTTTAGGTGATTAGCAAACTTACTGGACATTAAATATTTACCTCACTATTAACTTTTATCTTTACAACATCAGATTTACATTTCTGCCATGTTTGACCATATCTCCACAAAGAAGATGTCATATTGGCCATGCTTTTCATTTTTACATGCCCTTGGTAATGGGGATGTCAATGGAGGATTCCAACATTTCATTTTTTACATGCGCTTAGTAATGGAGGATTCCAGGTGTCTCGGCATGTGGAATAATAAGTGCACTTTCTTGGGTTTATCAACCCACCTTGCCATTGCCATGACAATGGCGAATTTCCATTTCAAATATGTATTCTTTGTCTTTATTGCAGTGCTTCAGATAGACCCGACGAGACTGCACTTCATGCGAAACTGTGCCATCCCAATATTAAATTGAACTGCCACTTCATTGTTCGAATGGAAATATGAGAAGGCGACGAGATACTTATTGTGTATGATGATGTCTCACATGCTATAATCCTCCCATCCTTCGACGTCTTGTGTGTTGCCACTGACCACTAACATGTGATTTTCAAGTACATAATTTGGATTCACTAAAGGTTACAAATATATAAAAATTGTTCATCGTTCTAGGGAAGAGAGCATGCGAGGTGGCTGCAGATTGATGTTATGAATGTTGTGAGCAAGCTTTATATATGTATATGTATATCTGGCTTTATATCAAGTAATGGAAAACACCCATTGCACTATTGTCAAAATTGTAAACCCTAGGATTTTCCCAAATTTCTCTTTCAAAAAAGTATTGAAATGTCACACTTGATAACAACATTATGTTCCTTAATGAAAATAGGACACTATACCTTCTCAAGGTACATTAATAAACAAAATTTCATTTGTTCAGTAATGAAAATAGGATACAATACCTTCCCAAGGTATATTAATAAATAAAATCTCATTTCTTCAATTAAATTGATCTAATCAGGACGATATTCAATTTCATTATGATGATATAACTTATGTAGAAATCCATTAGTGATACATTCATAGGGGCTTAGTTAACTCGACAATCATATGATAAAGAAGGTTGTTGTGGATATTTGAGTTGGGTGTTGTTGAAAAATTAAGGTTTCTTATGATCAGATAAATCAGGGATTAGGGTTTGTTTATGATCAAAATAATTAGAGCTTGTTATGATAACAAAAATTAGGGTTTGTTTTTGAGAATTAAGGATTTTTTATGATAAGAAAAATTAGGTTTTGTTATTGATAAATCCTACTTTTATATGATAAGAAAATTATGGTTTGTTATTGATAAGAAAAAATACGGTTTGTTATAAGTCTATAAAAAAATTTAGAGTTTTGTTATGATAAGAAAAAATAGGGTTTGTTATTGATAAATCGGTTTTTTCAATAACAAATCCTAATTTTTCATAACAAATTATGTATCTTTATAATAATTATTATAATTATGTATTTTTTTTACACCTTATAAAAGTGGTTGATATAAGCAGACTACCATTATTTATCTTCCCAAATTAATGATGTTTTTTGCCTTATATCAACCACCTAACCACCTTTTATGAAGTGGAAGTGGTCATTGATAAGTATCTTAGGTATATTTGAATAGATATTGTTAGCTCTAAGTGAATGTGATTCCTCCTCCACCCTTGGTAATGAACCTTTCCATTTTTTTCTTACTCTCTTCCCTCCATAAGTGACGTTTTTGTTCCCTATTCAGAGATCTTCTTTCATCCATCATTTTTTCTATATCAGTGAGATTAAAATCTTGTTGTGCTCATTTTTTCTATATCAATCAATCTGATTGTGCTAGTTATAAGAATTCAAGAGATACATTAAAATAACATTTCACTGATTGAAGAAGTGAGTGGGAAGAAGGAAAGGAACACTCTAAAATGCACAGTGAAACATATTTTAATTTTTTAATGAGTGAAATGGTTACATTGCTTGTTTTTATAGAGAGAATGGAAGCATCTGAAGGATCGAGAGCTTTCCCAAAAAAATTTGTAGTGTCGGTGGAAAGGAATTCTCTAGAAAAGAGTCGAAGCGTTCGTGTGGTAGGTAGAGAAATTAATTTCTCCAACACTCCCCCCTAATTTATACTACTAATTACATCAATATTTACAATGCCCAATGCTTCTCTTAAATACTCAAATTGGTCATGTGCTAAAGCCTTTGTAAATATTTTTGCAAGTTGCTCCTTTGCTCTACAATGTTGTAGGATGAGTTCTCCATTGTTGACAAGTTCTCGAATGAAGTGATATCTCATGTTGATATGCTTTGTTGTCTTTTGAAAATCATGATTCTTTTATAGTGAAATGGTGGACTTGTTGTCACAGTAGATTGTAGTAGGATCTTCTTGATTGTGCATTTGATCCTTCAAAATTCTTCCCATCCAAACTGCTTGAAATGTTGTTGATGTACCTGCTACATACTCTGCCTATGGTGATGATATTGTCACTATTGGTTTATTCTTTGATTCCCATGGCACAACTCCTATTCCAATATGAAATTCATATCCATATATGCTCTTTCTTTCATCAATGCTTCGTGAAAAATCACTATCAGTGTATCTAACCAATTGCAAATTATTTGAATTGGAATACAATATGCCATGATTGATAGTCCCTGCAATGTATCTCAATAACCTTTTTCCTTCTTTCCAATGTGAGTTCTTTGGTGTGTCCATGAATCTAGAAATCAAACTGACTCAATACATTATATCTAGCCTAGTTGCAGTCAGATACATCAAACTTCCAACCAATTTTTTGAATATGGTTGAATCAAAATCCATCTCATTTTGTTCTCTACTTAGTTTTGTGCCAACTTCCACAGGTGTAGAAACGGGGCTGCATTTTATCATTCTAAACGTTTTTAAGAGATATTTTTCATATTTACTTTGATAGATGAAAATGCCTTTATCATTTTGTGTGATTTCAATGCCAAGAAAATAGTTCATTAACCCCAAGTCTATCATCTCAAATTCCTTCTTCATTGCTGATTTAAATATATCAATGGAGACATTACTTGTATAGATCAAATCATTAACATATAGGGAAACAATCAAGATCTGACCTTCTTCATTGACTTTGGTGTATAGTGTAGGTTCACTAGTGCTTCTTATGAATTCATTTTTTATCATGTATGAATCTATCCTTCTATACTAAGCCCTTGGTGCTTGCTTCAATCCATAAAGTGCCTTATTTAATGATGCAGGAGCATCACCAACACATCAAGTGAGCCAACATGGAGCGACAGATAGCTGGACAAGCCAACATACATTTTGAAAATACTTTTGGATTGTTGCGTGATCTTAAATGACCCATTTAAGAGACGACGCATTTGTATGTTGTAATGGACCTTGAGCGGATAGCTCTTGTCCTTAGGTAGATGAGGCATTTAAGATAGTTAATGTAAAGTAGGTAGAACATTTAATGGTAGATTTGATAGCCTTAGGATTCGAGAGGGAAAATGGATATAGACACCCTCATTGTATCATTGTAACAATAGCATTCAGGAGCAAGAAGAGAAGAGAAAGCAGAGAACTGTATAAAGAACATCCATGTACAGATATTGAATTAATAGAAGAAAGCTTTGATTCAAATCCATGGTTATGTGCCTATTCTTTGTGTATTGATGTTATGCTCATGAATATTTGCTTCCTGTCATACATGTGCTTTTATATGCTGTGTATGTGATTTCAGGGTTGAACAGAAGTCTGATAGGGTGAATGAATGAGTTTCAACTGTTTCTCTAAGTGAGCCAGAAGATTCCTGCAAGGAGTGCAGTCGAATTTTCCGCAAGGAGTGCGTTGACAGAAGGGTTCACTTAGAGATAGCTTTTGTTCTCATTTCCTCGAAGGTGCAAAGAGGCACAGTGCCATGCAAGGAGTGTGCAGGCTAGGCAAAGTCTCAGAGTTGTGATTCTGAGCAAAATATTGAAAGACTGCTACTACAGGAGTGCACAGGGTCAAAAGACTTCAACACTTAGACAAGGTTGAAGATTTGCCGCAAGGAGTGCATGCAAAGTTCCTTCTAAGTAAGTGAGAATCGGTAGGAAGATCAGGAGGAGTAGGCTTTCGAATTCATCGAAGGATAAGTGTAGGGAAGCGTCGCAGGTTGGCGAGCAGACAACGAGTCTCGTGGAGAGACACTTCTCCCTTTTTCGTGGATTTTCACAAGGAAGAACGGATGGACGAAATCATCCGACGAGATTTTGAGAAGTTCCGTGGGCCGTTGGATCTTACGGAGGTGCAAGGAGGTTACGGTGGAAGCGTCTAAGGATTCTAAGCTCAAGAGGGAAGATCGTTGATACAAGTCGGCCAGGGCCATTGTATTATCTGTGAGATCTCCTATTGGGATCTCGTGAGAAAAGTGTTGAAGATTTGGTAACGGGAGTCGCGAAGTCGCGAGGTGCGATATCCTGACAGTGATGTAAGCGTGTGGGACCGCAAGAGTAAGTGGAAGATAGGTGGTAGAGATCAAGAGATCTCGTGAACTCGGGTTTCACAAGGTGAGGACCCAAGCCTTGGGTACTCCAAGTCATGAAGAAGTGAGGGCGCAAAGTAGTGAAAGTGTGATAAGTTCGTATCAGTGTTTCGATGCATCGGGTATCGAAAGTTGGAAATCCGAGGGCTTGGCATCGTGAGTAGCGAAGTTGCGATAGGGCGAGGGTGCGATAGATCTGAAGTCCTGATAGACAAAGAGAAGGTCAGCGTTGATCGAGGTATTGGGTCTCGGGGATCCGAGGGTGTAGCGCTCAACTGTTGGACTCGCGAAGTCGCGAGTTCCGATCCTCCAAAAAAAGAAGGGAGGATTGTGCCGAAGAAAACTTGTGGGGTGCAGATTTCCTGATTGGGAAATAGAAGAACCGTTGAGTTCTTCGGGTAGTGAGTGAAAGAAGGTCCTGAGGAGAGCGGTCGTGCTCCGAGGAGTGTGGTTGCCGTCAGAGTGGTATCAGAGCGAGAAGATTTCTTTTCTTTCTGTAGCAGAGAAGAAGAGAAGAGAATTCACCATGTTGCCCAGAAGAGAGAGACAGTCACCTAACCTTGAAGATAGGGAGGTGAGAAGAAGAGGCAGACCGGTAGGAAATCTAGAAATGGAGAGGCAAATGCAAGATCTTCGAGAAAGACTAGAAGATATGGAGGCAGCACAGAGACGCATAGCCAGTGCTAGAGATTTAAATGATTCTGAAGGCGAAGTTGAAGCTGAAAAACAAGAAGAAGTTGCAGTCGAGGATGCAGCAAATAAACGACTAATTAAAGCTATCGCCAGGATGGGTGCGAAGGCAAAGATGGACATTCCAGTCTATGAGGGGAATCTGGATGCAGAGGAGCTACTAGACTGGATTAGAGCTCTTGACACCTACTTCGATTATGAGGATATCAAAGAGGCTAAGAAGGTCAGACATGTTTTCACACACTTGAAAGGGCATGCAGCATTGTGGTGGGACGAGCTACAAGCTGACAGACGCTGCAAAGACAAGCAAAAGATTAAGAGTTGGGATTGAATGATTGCGAAGGTGAAGGCGAAGTTCATCCCAAGGGATTAAGGGATTATCAAATCACTCTGTTCAGGAGGATGAAGAACCTGAGACAGAAACTGATGATAGTGAAAGAATACACTGAGGAATTCTATCAACTGAAAATCAGAGTGGGTCATCGGGAGAGCGATGATGAGAAGGTTGCCAAATATCTGAATGGTCTGAGATACGACATTCAGGATGAATTAAGCATGGTTACTGTTTGCACCCAATTCGTCACTAGGTGAGCAAATTAAGAGTGCTTACATGCCCAGTTGGGCTCTGCTAGGAATGATAGCTGTGAGGTAAAAGGTTAGAAAGAAAAACAACAAAGTTATAAACAAAAATTAAACTAAAACAAATAAAAACTAAAAGCATATGAGAAAATGAAAAATAGAGACAAATGG
>SNQJ01S0033909.1:15577-44422 GCA_010110895.2 Picea sitchensis
GCAGGAAGTGTTTGTTGCTGCAGGAATTCCGAGTCAAAACATTGGGTTTTGAAAATCTCAGGGACATGTACACAGGAGATGCAGATTTCGGAGAAGCGTATGAAGCAGCCAAGAATCCAGTTCTCAGATATCGAAGTCCTTGGATAGATTATATGATCCAGGAGGGATTGTTGTTCAGAGGCAATCAACTGTGTATTCCAAAATGCTCCATGAGGAAGAACTTGTTGAAAGAAAAGCACAGTGGTGGATTAGCGGGACACTTTGGCCATGACAAAACATTGGCAAAGTTGAGGGAATCATATTTTTGGCCAGGCATGCGAGAAGAGGTCAAGATATTTGTTGACAGATGCAGGATTTGCCAGCATTCGAAGGGAAGAAAGAAGAATGCAGGTTTTTATCAGCCATTGCCCATACCAGAGAGACCATGGGAGGCAATTAGCATGGATTTTGTATTGGGTTTGCCGAGGACGCAGAGAGGTGTTGATTCCATCTTTGTGGTGGTGGACAGGTTTTCTAAGATGGCACATTTTATCCCATGCCAGAAGACCAGCGATGCGACACACATCGCGAATTTTTTTTTCAAGGAGGTCATTCGACTTCATGGATTACCAAAAAGTATAGTTTTGGACAGAGACACAAAATTCATAGGGAATTTTTGGAAGACCTTATGGAATAAGATAGGAACTAACTTGGCGTTTAGTTTGGCTTACCATCCTCAGACGAATGGGTAGACAGAAGTGGTCAACAGAAGTCTGGGAGACTTGCTGAGAAGCTTGGTGACAGAGCACCATAGCAGCTAGGATAGCATATTAACACAGGAAGAGTTTGCATAAAACGACTCAGTGAACAGAAGCACATGCAGAAGTCCATTTCAGGTTGTGTATGGGATGTAGCTGAGAGGAGTTTGTGAACTGAGGGATTTAGAACAGACTACGACTAGCAGCACTACTGCAGAAGAATTCACTGAGGCAATGAAGGNGATAGATTCAAATCAGGAGTATAAGCGCAGAGCATATCAGCATCAGAAACAACTTCAGTTTGAAGTTGGGGATCTGGTTCTGGCACACTTAAGGAAAGAAAGGTTTTCGAGAGGAACATACAATAAGCTAAAGATGAAGAAAATCGGGCCATGCAAGGTCTTGAGAAAATTCAGAGAGAATGCTTATGAGATCGAGTTGTCGGATGGCATCGAAATATCTTTGATATTCAATGTGGTAGATTTATACCCATACAAGACTGGAGAAGAAGAGACTGCAACTGAGGAGCCAGTGATCCAGTGGACAAAGAAAATGCCGATTGCAGAGAAACCACAGATGGAGTGCATACTGGACAAGCGAGTGGGTAAGAAAAGTAGGCGAAAGCAGTATTTCGAGTATCTGGTCAAGTGGAAGAATCACCTAGTGGAATATGCCAGCTAGGAGACTGAAGCAGTAATACAGAAGCATGGACAGACCATGCAGGATCTCATGGAAAGAAGCCCATGAAATTTTTCAAGCTGAGGAGTATGATGCAGAAGCATCGCCAACACATCAAGTGAGCCAGCGTGGAGCGGGAGACAACTGGACAAGCCAACATACATTTTGAAAATACTTTGGGATTGTTGCGTGATCTTAAATGACCCATTTAAGAGATGGTGCATTTGTATGTTGTAATGGACCTTGAGTGGATAGCTCTCATCCTTAGGTAGATGAGGCATTTAAGATAGTTAATGTAAAGTAGGTAGAACATTTAATGGTAGATTTGATAGCCTTAGGATTCGAGAGGGAAAACGGATATAGACACCCTCATTGTATCATTGTAACATTATCATTCAGGAGCAAGAAGAGAAGAGCAAGCAGAGAACTGTGTAAAGAACATCCATGTACAGATATTGAATTAATAGAAGAAAGCTTTGATTCAAATCCATGGTTATGTGTCTATTCTCTGTGTATTGATGTTATGCTCATGAATATTTGCTTCCTGTCATACATGTGCTTTTATATGTTTTGTATGTGATTTCAGGGTTGAACAGAAGTCTGAGAGGGTGAATGAATGAGTTTCAATTGTTTCTCTAAGTGAACCAGAAGATTCTTGCAAGGAGTGCAGTCGAATTGTCCGCAAAGAGTGCGTTGACATAAGGGTTCACTTAGAGATAGTTTTTGTTCTCATTTCCTCAAAGGTGCAGAGAGGCATAGTGCCGTGCAAGGAGTGCGCAGGCCAGGCAAAGTCTCAAAATTGCGATTCTGAGAAAAATATTGAAAGACTGCTACTGCAGGAGAACGCAGGGTCGAAAGACTTCAACACTTAGACAAGTTTGAAGATTTTCCGCAAGGAGTGCGTGCAAAGTTCCTTCTAATTAAGTGAGAATCGGGAGGAAGCTTAGGAGGAGTAGGATTTCGAATTCATTGAAGGATAAGTGCAGGGAAGTGTCGCAGGTTGGCGAACAAACAACAAGTCTTGTGGAGAGACACTTCTCCCTTTTCGTGGATTTTCACAAGGAAGAAGGGACAAACGAAATCATCCGAGGAGATTTTGAAAAGTTCCTTGGGCCGTTGGATCTTACGGAGGTGCAAGGAGGTTACGGCGGAAGCGTCTAAGGATTCTAAGCTCAGGAGGGCAGAGCGTTGATACAAGTCAGCCAGGGCCATTCTATTATTCATGAGATTGCCTATCGGGATCTCGTGAGAAAAGTGTCGAGGATTTGGTAACGGGAGTCGCAAAGTCGCAAGGTGCGATATCCCGACAGTGACGTAAGCGTGTGGGACCACAAGAGTAAGTGGAGGATAGGTGGCGGAGATCAGGAGATATCGTGATCTCATGTTTCGCAAGGTGAGGACCCAAGCGTTGGGTACTCCAAGTCACGAAGAAGCGAGGGTGCGAAGTAGTGAAAGTGCGATAAGGTCGTATCGGCGTTTCGGCGCATCGGATATCGGAAGTTGGAAATTCGAGGGCTTAGCATCGCGAGTAGAGAAGTTGCGATAGAGAGAGGGTGCGATAGAGCCAAAGTCCTGATAGACAAAGAGAAGGTCAGCGTTGACCGAGGCATTGATTCTCAGGGATCTGAGGGTGTAGCGCTCGACTGTTGCACTTGCGAATTCGCGAGTTCCAATCCTCCGAAACAAGAAGGGAGGATCGCGCCGAAGAGAACCTGTGGGGTGCAGATTTCCCGATTGGGAAATAGAAGAACCGTTGAGTTCTTCGGGCCGTGAGTGAAAGAAGGTCCTGAGGAGAGCGGTCGTGCTCTGAGGAGTGCGGTTGCTGTCATTTAACCTATAAACCTCGTCTTCTTGTCCTCTTACTTCATACCTTAGTGGTTACTACACATAAAATTCTTCTTCTGAATATCCATTCAAGAAGGTCGATTTGACATCCATTTGATAAACTTTCCAATTATGTTGAGCTACAATAGATAGTACCATCCTAATTGTGTCAAGTCTTGCTACGGGTGCAAATGTTTCATTGTAATCAACTCCATATTCTTGTTCAAATCCTTTAGCCACTAATCTTGCCTTATGTTTGTCAACTTTTCCATTTGCCTTATATTTAGTTTTATACACCCATTTCACACCTATGCATTCTTTCTCTTTAGGTAAATCAACTAGATCCCATGTATCATTTTTCTTAATAAACTCCATTTATTCATTCATTGCATTAATCCAATGTTCTTCCTTAATTGCATCCTCAAAATATATAGGATCTTGAGTAAATAGAGAAAAAATGGATTGCAAATCTATCTTATCTCCTTGATCATATATTTCTTGCAAGCTTCTAGTCTTTTTGCCTCTTAATCTTGATCTTAATGATTCAAGTGTAGGATTTGAGTCATAACTTACTTGTGGACTTAAAGTTTCTCCTTGCTCATATTGCCTTTGTGATTTTTCTTCTTCTGGAATGCTTGATTGTATTCCTTCTTGCTCATTTGATTGTTCTCCTTGACCTTTTTCTCCTTGTTCTTCATATAGTATTCATGTACCTGTAATAGTCTTGTCTATATTTCCATCCCATGATTCTTCCTCTTTGAATACGACATCTCTACTTACAATCAATTTCTTAATTATAGGATTAAACAACTTATATGCCTTAGATTGTTCATCATAACCAATGAAAATGCATTTTTCACTTTTATCATCCAATTTACTCCTGGTTTGTTTAGGCACATATGTATATGCAATGCAACCAAATACTTTAAAATGAGAAACACTATGATGCTTACCACTCCATGCTTGTTGAGGAATTATGTCCCTCACAATATTTGTTGGACTCCTGTTCAATATATAAACTTCACGAGCTACTATTTCAACCCAATATTCATTAGATGGTTTCTTTCCTTTCAACATGCTTCTTTCAATCTCCATTATTGTACAATTATTCCATTCTGCAACACCATTCTGTTGAGGTGTATAACTTGTAGTGAACTGCTTCTTTATTCCATGATACCTGCAATACTCCAAAAACTCATTTGACTTGTATTCTCCTCCTCTATTGGATCTCAATATCTTAATGGATAGACCACTCTGTTTCTCAACCAATGCCTTGAATTCCTTAAACTTGTCAAATGTTTCAGATTTGTATTTGAGGAAATAAACCCATGTTTTTCTACTATAGTCATCAATGAATGTTAGAAAATATATGCTCCCCCCTAATGATGGTGTTTGCATTGGACCACATAAATCTGTATGCACAATTTTTAAAGGTGCCCAAGCTCTATATGACTTCTCTTTTGGAAATCTTATCCTATGTTGCTTTCCCAGAATACAACTTTCACATGAACTAATTGGTTCTTGAATAGGTGGTAAGCTTTTTACCATTTCATTTCTTTGCAACAAACAAAATCGTTTAAATTTTATATGGCCATACCTCAAGTTCCATATCCATGCTTGATCTTGACTTGATGCCTTGAAACTTGCTTCAATCTTCTCTATCATTTCACTTTTCATGTGAAGTGGGAATATTATGTTGTCTATCATTTTAATCCTTGCAATCACCATTTTACTAGGAGGAACGGCAAATATAGTGCATACATTATTCTCAAAAGAAACTCTATAACCCTTTTGAGTAATTTGTCCCACACTTATGAGATTATGCTTCAAACCATACACAAAATAAACATCAGGAATAGTCTTCTTTCCACTATTTGTTATTACATTGATTGCACCTTTTCCCATGGCTTCTACAATATTATCATTACCCAATTTAATTTGTGCTTTAATTGATGCATCCAAATCCTCAAACAACCCTGTATTTACAGTCATATGGTTACTACAACCACTATCAAGAAACCAAATGTTACTTGCATTTTCTTGAGCCACATCACATGTAATAAACAATGTCTCATAACTATTATCAGAGAAATGTGCATTCTTCTTTCTCATATATGCTTGTCTCTTTTGGCATTCATTTGCAAAGTGACCATACTTCTTGCAGTATTAACATTGAATCTTTGATTTTCCATACATTTGTGATGCCTAATTGTAATTTGTTTCCCTTGAGATGAAACTTTGATTTCTCCTTCCTCCTGGGTCTTGATTCTTTCTTTCTTCTCTTTAAAAATTATTTCTTCCTCTTCCTCTTCCTATAAATCCTGGATTTCCTCTTCCTATGAATCCTGGATTTCCTCTTCCTCTGCCTCTGCCAAATGTTATTTGTGTTTTGAATGCATGCTCCAATGAGGTATTTTCATTCCTATTCAACCCGTCTTCATAATTTTTCAAGGAGCCAACCAACTCATCCATAGAATATTTAGTCAAATCTTTAGATTCTTCAATTACCAGAACAATTGCATCAAATTTTCTAGGCAAACTTCTTAAAACCTTTTCTACAACTTTCTGATCTTCTAGCTCATCACCATTTTTCCTTATTTGATTAACCAACTCTGTAACACGATATGTAAATTGATTTATTGAATCAAAATCTTTCATTGCAAGTTTTCAAATTCCCTTCTAAGTGCTTGGAGTTTGGCAATTTTTACCTTGCTAGTGCCTTGATATGTCGTCTCTAGAATGTCACATGCTTGCTTGGTTGTAGTGGTTGGTTTAATCCTTTCAAAAACATAATCATCCAACGCTTGTCCAATTATCTGCAAAGCCCTTTTATTATTTTGCCTACGTTCATCAAGCTTTTTCTTTTCATCAACAATCAAGATAGACTCATCTTGTGGTTCAGTATAGCCATTCATTACTATATTTGTTAGCTCATATGAATCAAATGCTAATTTCATTCTAAATGCCCAATTATCATAGCTTTTCCCAAAAAATGTTGGGATCATAAGTTGTTGAAACATGCATGATGCCATTTTCTTAAAAAAAAACAAGCCCTAAAAAAAATTCAACAAAATAGGCAAAAACAACTCCTTTGTAAGTCACACAAATCTTTCAGCGTCAACTTAAACAAAGCTTGTTTAACACATGGGATCGATAAAAGGGCAAGTCAAAAGCTATTCTAGAGATAATTTATTTACTCAAAGAGACGTCTGTCACCAAATCAAGCATACCCTAGATTCGCCTTTCTCAAGATTTCAGCAGCGCAAAAAAAACTTCAATTCCTTTGGGTCGCGAGTAAATTTAGCGAGTTTCAAACTTCTGAGTGACAATGGCATGACCTGGCCCTTCTTCACGGGATTTCTGCGACCTCTTTACTAACTCTGCGTCCTCCTCACAAACTCTGCATACCAAAAATAATTCCAGCAATGTCGGTGCAAGTGACAGTCACTCAAGGGACTGCAATGGCGATCTACCAGTCAACATATGGTCCATTCATTCATTCTCCTTCTCTTCGTGTGTTTTCACCCT
Organism: Picea sitchensis; assembly: GCA_010110895.2. Taxonomy (NCBI): domain Eukaryota; kingdom Viridiplantae; phylum Streptophyta; class Pinopsida; order Pinales; family Pinaceae; genus Picea; species Picea sitchensis. The sequence continues at coordinate 22,345 of SNQJ01S0033909.1, forward strand.
CTGCTTTGCTGCTCTCAAACCCTGGACCCTCACAGACTCTGTTAGAAGCTACAACTTTCTCAACTCTCCAATTGTTACTGCAGCTCAATGCATAACGTGCCCTCCTGGCAACTCAATGCTATCCTAGCTCTCATACCACGATGAGTGGGCAGAAGCAAAGGAACACTCTAAAATGTAGAGTGAAACAGATTTTTATTTCTGAATGAGTGAAATGGTTACATAGCTTGTTTTTATAGAGAGAATGGAAAGGAATTCTCTAGAAAAGAGTCGAAGTGTCAGTGGAAAGGAATTCTCTAGAAAAGAGTCGAAGTGTCGGTGTGGTAGGTGGGCTTTCCCGAAATAATCTGGAGTGTCGGTGGAAAGGAATTCTCTAGAAAAGAGTCTAAGTGTCGGTGTGGTAGGTGGATAGGTAGAGAAATTAATTTCTCCAACAAGAAGTAGGCCACTTTCTAGATCAGTGAATTACTTGGAGTATCTTGAATTTTTTTTCAATAGTGATAAAGACATAGTCGATAACTTCAGAGGCAGCCATCTAGCGCATAGAGATAAAAGATGACTGAAGGGGATGAGGAAACTCAAGATCGAGTGTCTGGTGATACATCAATGTTATGCTCATCGCAAGAGCTTGTGAAACCCCACCATGAAAATCCACTTCCTCAGAGGATAAACGGAGATTCATCATCTGTTAATTATTTCCACATCCTACGACTGAGAGAAATAGGCCAGAAGGGAACCGGGGAGTTTCCTTTTATTTTTCGGGATAATTATCACGTGCAAGCCTTCTATTTTTTGGAGGATTCAGATATCATCGACATGGTCTTAGCGGGTGACAAACTATTGGTCATTGAAGACTGTTATAATGAATACATGGTTATTCCATACAGTACACGAGATGGAGAAATCAAACTTGTTCTAAACCAGCTGGATAGCCAGAGGAAACTCGAGTACATGTGCTACAATAGCAACAATGATTCACTGATAATCGTGCAGGAGTCCGGGCACCATTCTGGAAAGATTGTGAGCTTCAAAATTTCACAAATAGCAGACTCGCCAGAATTTCGAGGAGAGTCTGACATATCTCGTTGGGATTTTGATATCTCAAATTGCAGAGGTATAATTCACAATATCAATGAGAAAGTGTTCAAAGTTTTGGAATTGAAGGAGTACGAATGGTTGTTTACCATACGAGATGAAGACGGCGACGATTATTTGGATGATTATTTGGATTTGGGGTTTCTAGGTCCAAGAAATATGGAAATTCTGATACCTTATAAGAAAAAATATAAGAAAAAATCTTTGGGACCAAAGGTAGAAATCCACATAAGAATTTATTCCAAACGCGATGGACGGCTGCGTAAGGAAACTTGGCTCCCTATCGACCCTGGACGTGACATGGAATTCGTTGTACTTTGTGGAACAACAGAGAGAATACTCGTCCAACAATCTCAAGCGCCGATAAAAATAATAGACATAGGTTCTGATGTCCCTAAAATAATAAAAATAACTGATATTCATGCAGCTTGCTGCCCTTACTATTTGGACAAAACAAGGAAGTTCGTCCGTTACACCCGAAGCAAGAATCTTTATGTTTGTAATTTACAAGGTGAGATTTTGGTGACATTTGAAGACCACCTACTCTGTCAGCCAAATTTATTCAAGAATTCTTACGTTACAAATGCCCAAAATGTTCTCATTTCTGTTTGCTGAAGTGGATCCCAACATTTGTGTACCATCAATGCGAGCAGCATTTTTATTGGCAAATGCTTGGCAAAGACTACAGCGCAGGATATTTCGAATTCTCAAGAAAAAGAAATCAGAGTGTCCGCCCTCGATTTTCCAATCAAAAGATTAGTTAAAATATGAGAAAACAAACACCCACAGGTGAGGCTACGCTCACTTCTATTTGAATGAAGACGTCTATTTGAATGAAGACTAATTACATAATTATATAAGAAACTAATCTATTTAGTCAGTTACATGCAAACCAGAGAGAACTAGACTCCACAAACAGTGAAGTAGACTTCAACTACGAACTCTTAGAACCAAGGCTTACAAGTGACACTTACTCCATTATTTCCAAGTCTCCCCCTTAATGGAGAATGGATTGACTTCTACACCTAACATCTCCCTAAACATCTCAAACTTAATCTTTCCAAGAGACTTAGTGAAAATATCAACAACATTTTCACTAGTATTACAATACATAAGAGCTATTTCATTTTACTGCAACTTTTCTCTAACAAAATGAAACTGATCTTCGACATGCTTTATTCTTGCATGAAAAATATGATTCTTCACAATATTGATTGAACTTTGATTATCACATTTGATCATAGTAGGTTCCTTTCGTTCTTTTCCAACATCTTGAAGAAATCTTGTCAACCAAACAACTTCACAAGTTGCTGGACACAAGGTTTTATATTATGCTTCAGTAGAAGACAAAGATACATTAGGCTGCTTTTTACTGCTGTATGAAACAACCCCGGATCCAATGCCAAACACATATCCAGTGGTTGATCTTTGATCATCCGGATTGCCAACCCAATCAGAATTTGAGTAACCTGTCAACTCAACATCAGATGCATCAGTATATTTAATACCATAATCAAGTGTTCCTTTTAGATACCTGAGTACTGCCCTTGCTGCATTCCAATGACTTTAATGAGGTTTCTCCATAAATTGAATTAACACACTCACATAATATGCAATATCAGGTCTGGTTGTGGTGTGATAATTCAAACTACCCACCATATGTCTATACACAGTGCTTTCACCTCCTTCGAACCGTCATCACAAGAAAGTTTCACATTCTGTTGCATGAGAACAATAGAAGACTTACATTGATCCATTTTAAATCTCTTAAGTACTTCTTTGATATACTTACTCTAACAAACAAAATTTTGTCCTACATTTCTCCAAACTTCAAGACCTAGGCAGCAATATAACTCACCAAGATCTTTCATTTCAAAAACTTTTGACAACTACTCCTTGATTTGATCAATTGAATTCTCTTCATTTCTTGTAATTATCAAATCATCAACATATAAGGAAATCAATAATATATATCCCTGCTCATCAAATTTGGTATACATATTGGATCACTTTTGCTCGTCACAAAACCCTCTTGAAGAAAGAAAGAGTCTATATTCTCATACTATGACCTAGGTGCCTGTTTTAGTCCATACAATGTTTTCTTTAACTTACACACTAAGTGTTCTTGCTCTTGTTCCACAAACCCTTCAGGTTGAGTAAGGTAAACTTCTTCCTTTAACTCACCATTCAAAAATGTAGATTTAACATTTAACTGGTGTAGCTTCCAATGATACTTTGTAGCTAAAGCAATTAACATTCTAATAGTATTCAATTTAGCTACTGGTGCAAATGTTTCAGCATAATCAATACCTTATGTTTGTGAATACCCCTTTCCAACTAGTCTAGCCTTATATTTGTCTATACTACCATCTGATTTAAATTTGGGTTTGTATATCCATTTGCATCCAATGAGATTTTTATATTTAGGCACTTCAGTCAATTCCCAAGTATTATTTTTCATTATAGATTCATATTCTTCCTCCATTGCATTTCACCATTCATCATGTTCATTGGCTTCATCAAAACTCATGGGTTCTATGACATTTGAAATGCTACTCATTAGAGCATAGTCTTTATACCTCTCAGGAAGCTGAACCTGTCATGAAGATCTTCTCAACTGATTATCTTCCTCTCCACTTTGTGAAAATCTCTCTTCACCTCTAGGTGAATTGTGACTGCTTGAACTGTCCATATCACTAAGTCCTTCATGATGTTGTTGCTGTTGTCGTTGTGGTTTTTGCTTCTGCTGTGGTGGTTGCTACTACTGCTCTTATTTAACTCCTTCATCAAGAAGTCTATGCCATTCCTCGTGATTGTTGTTGTCATGATTTCATGCTTCCTACTCATGGAAAAATACATCTCTACTCGAAAATACTTTGTGAGTAGAAGGATCAAACAGTTTGTATGATTTGAATTCAGAACAATACCCTATGAAAACACATTTAATGGCTCTAGCATCCAATTTCTTTCTATTCTCCTTTGGAATATGGGAAAATGCCTTACACCCAAATACTTTCAAATTATGAACTGTAGGTTTGGAACCATACAAGGCTTCGAAAGGAGTAACATTATCAAGACACCTTGTTGGACTTCTATTCTTTAAATAAACTGCAATATTTATGGATTCAACCCAAAATGAATTTGATAGGTTCTTACCTTTCATCATACTACGTGCACACTCTACAAGAGTTCTGTTTTTCCTTTCAATGACTCTGTTTTGTTGTGGAGTGTGAGGTACTGTAAACTGTTGTACTATTCCATGATCTTTACAATATTTTTTGAAGTCCCCTAATTTATACTCCCCCCCTTGATCTGAATGGGGGATTTTGATGGATTTTCTTGTCTGTTTTTCCACCATGGTTCTGAATTCCTTAAAGTACTCAAAAGCATCACTTTTTCTTCTAAGGAAGTAAACCCATGTGTATCTCATGCAATCATCAATAAATAACAGAAAGTAAAATGCACCTCCTAAATACTTAGTCGGCATAGGCCCACAAACATCAGTATGCACAAGATCTAACACATCTCTCTTTTTATTATCAGAATTAGAGGGGAATTCATCTTTGTGCCTCTTTCCTAATGCACATCCATCACACGCAACATTCTCATTCTTTAACATGGGAAGTCCTTCAACCATATTTTTTTCTGTAATAACAATAAATCAGGATGATTGATGTGTCCATACCTTTGATGCCAAATAATCTCTATTGGGATAGCTGCATAAGTCAATGTGTGATGTGTTTTTCTAGTAACATCAAGTTTGTATAGGCCTCCTTCTCTGACTCCTATTGCAACAATTTTGAAATGGTCCAACAGATCCTTCACTATGCAATAATTCTTGAAGAACTCAACTTTCAAGTCTTGATTTGTAATGGTGGACACAAAGATCAAATGTTTCTTTATTACTGGCACATAAACAACATTGCGAATGTGATGAACTGTACTATTCAGCAATGTCACAGGAATGTCTCCATATCCCTTGATCTGATGAACACGGTCATCACCAAGATATATGCTGGCTCCATTCTGTGTTTCTTTAAAACTAGTATACCACATCTTATTGCATGTCATATGTATTGATGCTCCAGAATCCACAAACCAACCATCAACATCATATGTTTCAATAGATAAAGCAACGTTAGACACAAACACCCTAAGATCCCGTGAATCAAAATTTGGGGGTTCATTAATATCATTACTAGCAATAAATAATCTGAGATCATGATTTGAAGATTTTTCTACATAATGACCTGAATGTGTTCTAGGTTTATTCCTAGCCTCGTCACTTTTCTTCTTATAAAAGTCTTTAACAATATGTCCAGGTCGTCCACAATAAAAACAAATCTTTGACTCAGTCCTGTTAGATTGCATACCTTGGTTCGGCCTTGAAGATTGTCTTCTCTGCGATGAACTGCCACTCTTCCATGAACTGCGTCTCTGCAATGAACTACCTCCTCTACCTCTTTCTCCTGATCTCCCTCTCGAGGATATCTTATTTGACCATAGTGCCAAATCTGTATTGTGAGGCTTCAGATTCCTACGCCTCTCTTCCTCTTGCAGAAAAATACCTATCAATTCTTCAAACATAGGAGGTTTCTCCCTTGCTGCGAGACCTGTTATGAATATATGGTAATATTCTAGCATACCATTTAAGGTAATAGTGACCAGATCAATGTTGGAAATAGTTTTCCCTATATTTACTAGCTTGTCTTTCACCTCTTTAATATGATCCAAAAATGAACTAAGAGATTCATTTCCATCCATCTTAATGCCTAGAAATTTAGTTTTCAGGAACAAAATGTGATTTGTGTTGTTGGTTTCATACAATGCTTTAAGCGTTGTCCACATTTTAGTAGAGGTATTAGCATCTCTAATATGTGGAATTATGTTATCTTTAACAGACATATGCAACAATACCTTTGCCTTCTTTTCACGCTTCTCCCAATATTGGATCTGTGTTGCTGTCGCAACTGCAATCGCATCAAGTTTCACTTTAGTTCCCTTCGCAATGTTCCAGAAACCATAGCCTTCCATGAACATCTGCATCTTGAATTTTCAGTTAATGAAATTCGATCCATCTAACTTGTTGGCTTCGTTGAGGTAGGTCTCTACCAGTGGATTCACCATCGCTGCAATTTTGTCTCTGCAAGTGAATCACCAAGGATATACAACTTTTTGTCACTCTGCCTTCGGATACCACTGATCCGTCTCAATCTTGACTCTCATGTTTCTGAAAAGAAAACCTTAAAAAAAAATCCTTAACACCATTCCATACATACCGCAAATTCATCCTCGAAAGACCCCCACTTTTAAACATCCACCTCACAATTTCTTCCCACTTTAATACACATGCATGCATCCACTTTTAAATCATGCATTCACCTTTAAATCATGCATTAAAAAATCATGCTCATTTATATAAAAAAGGCTCTCATGTTAAAAATGATTTCTTTTTAAGAAATTTAAATTCCTTTTTATTACACACATCCACTTTATTAAAATCTCCACGTATGCAAACTACCTCCATGATTTGTGATCCTTCATCCAAAAAATTCAATCTTTCCAAACGCGCAGGTGTTGAGAGTAATATTTCAAAATCATAAAACACAGACCTGAGGATCCAATCCAGAATGCCACTCACGCAGACTCGCACTTCCGACTTCTAACTCATGCAGCAAAAAATATTAGCGGTAAAAAATGAAAAAAATTGTTTCATGAAAAACCCACTATTTGTGGTTTCTGCACTTCACGCTACCTTAGAGTGCGTGGATTCCGCACCTCATGATATAGTATACTATGGGAGTCCGCACCTCATGAGCACTCGGGTTGCAGAAATCGTTAAAAATGTATGCACTGTAATTTCATCTTGACTACGAAAATTTTTCCATTTTCGTTGTGCGTAAAGTTCGAGTAGTGTGTCGCCGCACCTTACCAGAGGAGGAACATGCAGACCTCTATGAATTTCTGCACCTCACTCCCGTGGCTCTGATACCAAGTTAAGCTATGAGAAAACAAACACCCACAGGTGAGGCTAAGCTCACTTCTATTTGAATGAAGACCGATTACATACTTATATAGGAAAATAACCTACTTAGTCAGTTACATGCAAACCAAAGACAACTAGACTCCACAGACAATGAAGTAGACTTCAATTACGAACTGACTCTTAGAACCAACGCTTACAACTGACACTTACTCCATTATTTCCAAGTAGATTTATATTCGATGAAAAAAGAGATGAATTTTTCACCATAAATAATATGACAATTTGCAGATGGTCTCATGAATTGTGAAAAGATACCTACAGGAAACACATTCCTGAGAATACGAGTAGTGAGGAAGATGGATGATAACCCATGTCATAACCTTTTACATACAGTTTTCATTATTCTTATTTAATCCTCGTTTAAATAAGCAACTGTGCATTCCAATTGGCCTGAAACAATAAATGGATTTTTTTTTTTCGAAGTTTCAATTTTCATTGCAGGGGCATTTAGGGAAGCTTTTAAAGTAAATGCATGGGTGTAGTTTGTATATTATATGTTATAGTTATTATTTACTCCTCGTCCAAAGAACTAAGTTTTCATTTCAATTGGCCCTCTAACAAGAATTCAATGAGTTTGTTGATATAAAATCCCTGTAACGAGAATTCAGTGAGTTTGAATTTCAATTGGCCCTGTAACAGATGTCATATAATAGAAATATCGCATAGTTTTCCTGAATTTCTTCTCCATGTGTGATTGAAGAATCGCTTCATTTCCACCATAAACCATACTGTAACCATAATGTTGAGATGATACCAACTTCTTACACTATTCAATCCATATGAATTTTTAAAATAAACATACTAGAGACTCGATAATCAACATAGTTAACGAGAATGTCACGCTAAAAAAATCTACATAAAGTGATAAATTGTGAAGCAAAGAGAAATGCAGAGAGAAAGAATAAAATTGTATATTGGAATGTATGAAGAAGAGATTATTAGAAGATGCAATGCAATGGGAGATGGCTGAGATAAATAGGCTCAAGCAAGACAAAAATAGAAAGTACATATATCCAGTACATCTGGCAGTGTACAGTCAGACAGTTGAGGTTACATTATATTTAATACTGCCTCTTAAACTCAACAATTACAATCATCAGCACTGACTATGCCTAAGTGTTGTCTCTGAAAATAAAAAACTGACTTTCCTAGTGGCTTTGTAAAGATATCAGCAAGCTGATCTCAAGAACCACAAAATTGTAGTGCAATATCCCCATTATTGACTAGCTCGCGTATGAAATGAAATTGAGTGTCAATGTGTTTACTTTTCTTGTGAAACACATGGTTCTTGGATAAAGAAATTGCTGATGTATTGTCACGGAAAATAGGAGTTGGATCTTTTTCTGTATGTGACATATCTTTTAATATTCTTCTCAACCATACAACTTGACATGAAGATGAGGTAGCAGTGACATACTCTGCCTCTGCAGAAGATATTGAAACAATTGGCTGCTTCTTTGATGTCCATGAAATCAGGTTCGTGCCCAGTTGAAAAACATGTCCAGATGTGCTTTTCCTGTCATCTAGGTTGCCTGCAAAATCATTGTCTGTGTAATCAGAAAGTTGATTACTATCATATTTAGTGTACTATAAGCCGAAATTTATTGTTCCTGCTACATATCTCAAAATTCGTTTTTCCATTTTCCAATGAGAATCTTTTAGTGATTCCATGAATTTGGAAACAAGACTGGCTGCATACATAATGTCAGGCCTAGTTGCTGTAAGATACAACAAACTTCCTACTAAACTTTTGTACAGGGTAGAGTCCACTGTAGGACCTTCATCTTTCTTGCTCAATTTTGTGCCTAATGGTATGGGGGTTTATGCTGGATTGCATCTTTCCATGCGAAATCTTTTGATGGTGTTTGCTGCATACTTTCGTTGACAGACAAAAATGCCTTTGGCTGATTGATTAACCTCAATCCCTAAAAAATATTTCATTATTCCAAGATCTGTCATCTCAAACTCAGATTGCATGGCATGTTTAAAATGTGTTAACTCAATATTTCCAGTGTAGATCATGTCATCAACATATAAACATACAATTAGAATTTTACCGTGTTGATCTATTTTGGTGTAAAGAGTTGGCTCATTTTGACTTCTTTTGAAACCACTTTTGATCAGATAAGTGTCAATTCTGTTGTACCAAGCTCTTGGAGCTTTCTTTAAGACATACAAGGATTTTTTCAACCGATATACTTTGGCTGGGTGCTCTTGGACTTCAAATCCAGGTGGTTGATCGACATAAAATTCTTCTTCTAAGAAACCATTCAAGAATGCTGACTTGACATCCATCTGGTATACTTGCCATTTGTGTTGTGCTACTATGGCCAATAGAGTTCTTACATTGTCTAGTCTTGCTACTGGAGCAAAAGTTTCACCATAATCAGTACCTGGTTGTTGTGAGAATCCTTTGACAACAAGTCTTGCTTTGTGTTTTTCAATCTGCCCTTTTTCATTGAGTTTAGTTTTGTAAACCCACTTGACACCAATACTCTTCTTGTGTCTTGGAAAATCAAGAAGATCCCATGTCATGTTCTTCTCAATGGAGTCAATTTCTTGGCTCATGGCTTGAACCCAATGTGGCTCGTTAGTTGCTGCCTTAAAGGATGTAGGTTGACATGACATTAAAGCAAAAAGATTGTGTTGCTCAAAGTCATCCAACTGCTGATGGATTTCTCTCAAACTTCGAGTTCTCTGATTCTGTGGTTCAGAGAATGATTCTCTGCTGGAAGTTGAGCTATCCTGTGAGTGTTTAGGTTGTCTTTGTACTTGCAATCTTGGAAGAATATTTTGAGGTACTTTTTGTTCTGAATTTTCTGTGTTTTCAGAACTTGGCAACAATGGATTTTGAATGTCCACTTGCTGATTTTCGAAATCATTCCAGAATTGATTTTCCAGAAATTGTACATCTCTACTGAGAATTAATTTCTTGGTGATGGGATTGTAAATCCTATAAGCTTTAGATGTTTCACTATAGCTAGTGAAAATACAGTTTTCACTTCTGTCATCAAGTTTCTTCCTTAATTCGGAAGGTATGTGAGCATATGCTATGCATCCAAATGTTCTTAGATGCGCTGCATTGAGATTTGGCCCACTCCATGCTTCTTGGGGAACTTTCATCTTTAGACTTGTGGTTTGTGATCTGTTTAGAAGATAAACTGAGGATGCTACTGCTTCAGCCCAAAAAGTATTTGACAAGTGTTTCTCTTTAAGAAGTGTTCTTTCCATATTCATTATGGTCTGATTTTTCCTTTCATCCACTCCAATCTGTCGTGGAGTATACCTGGCTGTTGTTTGCATGATAATGCCTTGACATTTGTAGAAATTTGCAAATTATATGGAGTTGTATTCTCCTCCTCCATCTGACCTGAGTGCTTTGATGTATTTGCCACTCTATTTTTCAGCTTCTGCCTTGAATTCTTTGAATTTTGCAAATGTTTCAGACTTTTATCTAAGAAAATAGATCCATATTTTCCTGCTAAAATCATCAAAAAACGTTAGAAAGTAAAAAATACCACCTATTGACTCTGTTTGCATTGGTCCACATAGGCCAATGTGAACAACTTCAAGATTTTGTTTGGCTTGATTGGAAGACTATGGAAAACTAGTTCTCTTGTGTTTTCCAAGTATGCAAGACTCACATGTGGGAATTTGCTCTTTAAAGATAGGTAGACCTTTGACCATGGAGTTTTTCTGAAGAAGACTTAGACTCTGAAATTGTAGATGTCCAAATCTTGTATGCCAAACCATTGTGTCATTCAGGGTTGATGCACTCTGTGCATATGGTTGACTCAGATTTGCAGTTCTGAGGGTAAGGGGAAACATCCTATTGGCAGTCATATGGATTTCAGAAATCAATTTTCTGCTTGGGATTTTGTCATATATCTTACAAGATGTTCCCTCAAAAAGTACCTTATAGCCATGTTCAATAAGTTGTCCTACACTTAGCAAATTATGTTTTAAATCTGGAACCTGATAGACATTGTATATGTCTTTCTTTACATTATGTTTAGTAAGAATAGGAACAATTCATTTCCCTTGAACTTTGACTAAATAATCATTTCCAAGTGTAATATCAGTAGAGATTGAAGAATCAATGCATGAAAGTAATTCTTTGTTACCTGTCATATGATTGTTGCATCCACTATCCAGCAACCAGAGATCTTTAGGTTGTTGTTCAGTCTTGTGGCATGAGAGAAACATACCTCCTGAGTTTTCTCCCATGTTATTTGACACATGTGCTCTTCCTGAGAGATGATCTGCTTGATTCTTCCTGCATTCAAATTCATAGTGCCCATACTTTTTACAGTAATAGCATTGTATGCTTTTTTTGTCATTTGATCTTCTCCCTCTACCTCTTTGAGGCTGGAAATTCTGATGTTGATTTTGTTGCTAATGTCTTTGACCTTGGAAATTTTGATTCAGATATTGTTGTCTATTGCCTCCACTGAAGTGAGAGTTACTTTGATTGCTCCCTCTTCCTTGGTGACCTCTACTTTTTCCTCTGCCTCTCCCTCTGCTGAAGGAGAATTGAGTTTTGAAAGCATTGGAGATTGACTCATCTGTAAGATGCAGTCTGGTCTCATGTGTCACCGGAGAACCAATTAATTCATCTATTGAAAATCTTGACAGATCCTTGGATTCAAGGATTGTTGTTACAACCATTTCAAATTTCTTGGGTAGACTTCTGAGAGTTTTCTCAACAATTCGTTGATCAGTGATGGTTTCACCAATCAGTCTGATATGGTTCATGATTCCCATGACTCTGGTCATGAACTGATCTACAGTTTCAGACTCTGTCATCCTTAGAGTCTCGAATTGCATCCACAAGGTCTGTAGTTTAACTATTTTGACCCTGTCATTTCCTTGGTAGGAATATTTGAGGATGTCCCAGGCCTGTTTTGAAGTACCAGTGCCTGTGATTTTCAAGAAAATCGAATCATCCACAGAATTTTGAATCCAGAATTTGGATTTATTTTCTTTGTTCCTCAGTGTTTCCTGAGCAATTCTCTGCACATTTGTCATGGAAACAAGGGTGGTTGGATCCGGTTCCACATATCCAAGATCCACTGGTTCCCAACACTCTTGTCCTTGTAAGAACGATCTCATCCGAAGAGACCAAAAGTCATAATTCTTTCCCAGAAGAATCGGACCCTGAGTTGGTCCTAAGTTGCTAGATGACGCCATAAAAAAATTGCAGAAAAACAACAGAGGGAAATTTTGGATTTACCTCCAATCGCCGAAATGTCTATTTGCCGATGGCCAAAGGGAGATTATCGGGCTTGAATTTTCCTTTAGTCTCCTTGCAATGTGACCACATTCCTTACTGTTAAAGCACTACGGGCTTTTCCGACTCTTTGACTTTCAAATCGCCGAAGTGGAAGAAATTGCCTTTGGACAATTTGACGATCCAGATCTTGTGTGATTTGATGATCCAGATCTTATTGGGATATCATGAATCGAGATTTTGCGAGTTCTAATGACGATTTCTTTTGACTCCTCGATTCTCCAATCTCCGATTTACCGATGGCGCTTTCCTTTCGGGAAATTTCATGATTGCTTTAATCACCTCCACGCGTCCTAACAGATGGACGGTCTTGATTTCTCCTCGGGAATTCACGATTTGATATTTTTTGGACTTCTCTTCTCGAGGATCCGCAATTTTCCGAATCCCGTAATGCCGATGGACTCTGTTTTCGGGAAATTTTCCGAAATCCTCAATCTTTGCCACGCATCTTGAACAGATGGACGATTGAAGTCTGCTTTGGGGATTTCCCTGTGGAGATTCTCGATCCCACGATCTTGACGAGATGATGGTAGTTGGGCCCCATGACGAAGCTTTCCTCCTGTCAAGATTTTGGACTTCGGAGTTCTGAAATGCTCATGTTTCTTGTCCTTAGGATTCGCGAAACGTTGAATCCCAACGTGCCAATGGGTTCTCCCCTATCGGGACTTTTCACGAGCCCTCGGATTTACACCACGCATCCCCGAAAGATGGACGGTCCACGTCGTTTCACAATTTCACGACTTGCGATGAAAAATTTCTCTAACAACTTGAATCCCCAAATTCCAAAACGCCGACGGTTTTTTTGATGTCCTCCACGTGTCCAAACAAATAGACGGCTGCGATCTTATCGCTATTTCGGGAATCGCGATTTCGTGAGTTTAGAACTCGTGTTGCAACGATCTTTCAAAACCGCGAACACCGATATGCCGATTTGACGGAACTTGGATCTGTTGCCACCTGTCCTCTGAGATGGATGGCTCACAAGTCCTCTCGAGATATTGTGATATCGCGTATCGGATTTTTTGGAGTGCAATTTCCTTTGTGCGTCCAACTCTAGATTACCGATTTTGCGATGGAATAGGATCTCGCCACGTGTATTTTGATGGACGGTCCAAACGATGTCGGGATTTCATGACTTCACAAGTCAAAATCTCTCCTGTGCACTCCAAAGGACTAAACCTCGTGCACTTTCTCGCTGATCCAACGGATGTCGGGCCTCTGCGCAAGATCTAATGGCTGAAACACTTTCGCCTTTTTCCACGCTCTCCTCATCCCTTCTGAATTGGTTTCCCACTTCAGATATGTTCTGAGGATGAATCTTACGGCCTCAATGGCTATTCTGTGCACCTGAGACATGTTCTTTACTCCTGTGGAAGAAATATTCATGAATCTTTCAAAGATTTGAAAGAATTTCACAAGTTCCTCGTTCTCTGCTACAATCTTTGATAGATTTGAGCGAATTTCAAAAAACTTTAAATGATGCTGCCTTCTACAACAATATTTAATGATTTTGAATGCTTTCTTTGAGTTCTTTAAACGATCTTCCATTCTGCAGCTCTTCTTCGTCAATCTTTGACGATTCTTGAAAAAATGTGCAAGAATCTTTAAAGTTTCTTCTTTATCGGTCTTTGCTTCCTCGTGAAAGTTTTCTACGAGGATCTTTTGAGGGTATGATGGACTACTCTCCAAACCTTGTGAAAGAGACTGTGTCGCATGCTCTCAAGATCCGTGAAGCTCTACGCTTTGAGGATCGAGTTGCTCTCCGGACTGTGTGAAGAGGCTTACTGCTGAAGCTCTAATACCATGATAAATTGTGAAGCAAAGAGAAATGCAGAGAGAAAGAATAAAACTGTATATTGGAATGTATGAAGAAGCGATTGTTAGAAGATACAATGCAATGGGATATGGCTGAGCTAAATAAGCTCAAGCAAGAAAAAAATAGAAAGTACAACTGTCCAGTACAGCTGGCAGTGTACAGTCAGACTGTTGAGGTTACATTATATTTAATATAAAGCACAGTGAGTTGCTAAGATGATGTACTTTCAAAGAATGATATCTTCATTTAACATTCCAGACTTTATTAGAGAATGTATGCAATTGTTCTTCTTTTCGTGCAATTAGTTGGAAAGAGTGATGAGCATTTTTAATTTTATTGCATCAATTTTTATCATTCAGAGTATAAAACTTTTCAAAGTTTTGATTATAAAACTTTAAAATTTATGCAATAAGGTCTGCTGAATATGAGGCCTTGCTGCAGGGGTTAAGTAAAACAGTGGACTTGAAAGTTGAGAAAATCAAGGTATTTGGTGATTCCAAAATTATCATAAAACTGGTAAGGAACAACATTCATTGTCTTTAAATTCATTTGAAAAACTATCAACTTAGGTTTGGGAACTAATCAAATCTTTTACTTCATTTAATATTAGTTTGGTTCCTCATTAGCTAAACTGCGACACTAATTTTCTAGCCAATGTGGTGTCCATGTTATTTTTATACAAGCCTTCAATTATGGATAATATTGCAAATTAGAGTCTTTGATGACGACAAAAAATGATAAATTTATTTCATCTCAAAGATACTTTCAAAGACTCTATCATCTTTGAAAGCCAACATGATCAGCTCGTTAATTCAGATATTGTTGACCCAGATCAATTAGATAGAACATCAATTGCAAAACCAATAGTTCATCCATGTAGTTCGATGTGGTGAACTTGGAGACAAATACCATACCTCAAAACATTAATCGAGGAAACACATGTTCTCCCCCATGTAGTTCGAAGTGGTGAACTTGGGGAAAAATACCATGCCTCAAAACATTAATCTAGGAAACAAATGTTTTCCTGAAGATACCAGAACAAAAAATACTGTTGGCCTTAGATGTTGTCTTGAAGGCCACTCCAGCCATATGGTGGGTTGCACACAAAGAAGGAATAGCATATTGGAAACAATGTAGAATATTGATGCAAGTTAGATTCAATACTGAGGTGGAATATATTGTGCAGAAGTATACAGGGGTAGGTGATCCAACATATCATGTGGAGCAATGAAACAACATATGGAGTTCGATACAGAAGGAGGAATGGGTGCACAATTTTATACATACATTGGATACAATTCCTAATAATTTGTACTTAGATCTAGAAATGTGTAGAGAAACAACTAATTGGGACTCACTAATTTAAAGGTTCAAGGTAAAATTTACTTTTGAACATGAATCTCCATTATTGGATGTAGTTGTAGGCCATGAGAACCAATAAATTTTTAGAAGAGGGGACCATGGAGGTCGTACCTGTGTGTAGTGCACATAGAGATTCTATGATTGTTCATGAATTACATTAATGTTATAATGTTTCTAAAGAAGATTAGGATGAGGAAGACCCCAAAAATATACAAGGGGAAAATGTAGTAGAATGACCATAAATTGAATCTACTGTGTATGGAAAACCATTAAAGACACAAAAAGAAAATATTGGGATGAAAGAAAACCCAAAGTTTGCGCAAATAGGAAATTACTGGAATGATGAAATCGTGGAGAAGATTTTGGATTTACTTTGTGATTATCAGGATCTATTCCCAACCACATTCTCGTAGATGAAGGGGATAGCTGGTGAGTTAGGAGAAATTAAGATATCATTCAAAGTAGGGGATAAACCAGTAAGACAGAGACCCTACAGGCTTAATTCAAAAACTAAAGAGAAGGTATAGGAAGTGATAAACTAAATTTTGGAAGCCGAAATTATTGAACCAGTCAAGGATTTAGAATGAATAAGTCCAATGGTATTGTAATATAAGAAAATAGGGGGAGTTGAAATCTATGTAGACCTAAGCAAGCTAAATGATGCGTGTCTACATGATCCATTTCCAACACCTTTCACGGATGAAGTGCTAGAGAATGTAGAAGGCGAGGAGGCATATTCATTCACAAATGGATTTTCAGGATATCACTAGATTAAGATTGTGAAAGAGGATAGATATAAGAATACCTTTGCGAAAAAATGGGGATGCTATTAGTACATAGTGATGCATTTTGGGCTAAAGAATGCACCTGCAATTTTTTCAAGAGTAGTTGTCCCAACCTTTAAGGAGTTTATTCATAAGTTCTTGGAAGTTTACTTAGATGAATAGAATATGTTTAGTCTATTGAAGGAGCATATATAAGTACTTAGGTTAATGTTGTATATTTGTATAGAGTTTCATATTTCATTGAATTTGAATAATGTATTTTCTGCACACCTTTTGAAATTTTGTTGGGCCATGTGGTATGTAAGCAGGACTTATTAGTGGATCCTTCCAAGATTGCAGTGATTTTGGACTTACAACCACCTACAATAGTCAGAAAATTGAGAGAAACATTAGGTCATACATAATACTATAATAATTTAATCAAGGGGTAGACGTATATTACAACACCCATAGAGAATTTCCTAAAGAAATAAGCTAAATTTCAGTGGAATGAGGATTGTGAAAAAGGTATGGATATATTAAAGAAGAAGCGAGTAACTGCATCATTTTTGATATTCCTAGATTGGAAGAAGGAATTTCATATTCATGTGGATGCATCATCTATAGCCTTAGGAGAGGTATTGTCTCAGCTAGGAGAAGGCGACATAGACCATCTAATTACATTTGCAAGAAGGAAGTTATCAACAATAGAAAATAATTAAACTAAGACAAAACGAGAAGGATTGAAAATGGTATATTTGTCAGGTTCTCATTTTAATATGTATACAAACCATTATGCACTAAGATACTTAGTGAACAAGCCATTGTTTGGGGGGAGAATATGTAGATGGTTGTTGTTGTTTTAGGAATATGATTTCGATGTTGTATTCAAACCAAGGAAGTTGAATGCAATATCATATCTCTTTTCACACATATTATCAGGAGAAGATGTGGGGAATATAGATGATAGTTTGTCGGATGCACAGTTATTTGTAGTTAAAATGGTGGACGAGTACTTTGTGGAGATTATGCAATTTTTAAGTATAGGAATGGCTCCATATAACATGACCATGTCAAAAATGAAGCAGTTAGTGGTTAAAGTAGTGGACTACCATATAATTGCAAGAACATTATACAAGTTAGGTGCAAATGGAATATTAAGAAGATATGTCTTAGACCATGGAATGCCAATGATACTCTCAGAAGTGCATGAAGGTATTGTAGGAGGAAACTATGAAGGTAAAGTGACTGCATATAATATTTTGTGCACAGGGCTCTGTTGGCCCACACTTTAGAAGAATGCTAAATAATAATATATGTGATGCTTCTCAAAGGGTGGGAAATCCATCCAAAAGGGATGAAATTTCTTTGAGTCCACAGGTTACGCTGTAGGAGTTTGATAAATGGGTGATATATTTTGTTGTACCAATCAATACACCAACACGAACATTAGGAGCTAGATATATAATTACTATGATAGAGTACTTAACCATATGGGAAGAAGCAACACCAATCATGGACTGCACCATGACGACTATTCCCCGATTTCTATTTGATAGTGTAGTTTCAAAATTTGGATTCCCACACATCCTGAATAATATTATTGCAACATTGACTGTGGAATTCCAAATTCATCACCAGAGAAGCACATCGTATCACCCCCAGACTAATGACATAGTAGAATCCTTTAATAAAATTATGGAGAATGCACTGAAAAATATTTGCAACATATGGAAAGGTGATTGGGACTTAATGTTTCATGCAGTATTAATGGGAATATAGGACTTCAAGAAAAAAATTGACAGGATAGACACCTTTCAGGTTGGTCTACGGGAAAGAAGTAGTAATGTCAAAGGATTTTATTGTGCTTAGCCTACACATTGCAGCAATCACTAATCTTTTGGACTCTAGTGAAGTAGAGGAAATATTGTCACAATTGTTATAGCTTGAAGAAGACCAATTTTTTAAAGGATTCCATCAGTGAGTTCATAAGGCACAAGAGAAAACATGGAATGATCGACATATCAAGCAAAAATGATTCCAAGTGGGATACTTTGTACTATTATATGACAACAAGTTCATGCAACACTTAAGGAATTTCAGGATGCATTGGTTAGGCCCATATGTGATCAAGTATGTGACAAAAACAGGTGCTATGTATCTAAAAACGTTGAATGGAGAAACATTGGGAGGATTGGTGAATGGAGGTCGTATAAAAATCTATAGAGATGGATGACCAACTGCACATTAATCTGAGTTGTGCAGGAGAACATGTATCATAGTAGGACAAAGACAGAAAAAGAAATAAAAGATGGAAAAAGAAAAAGAAAAAAAACTAACAGAGTAAAGGCATCAAAACACTAAGAAGTAAGGGGGTGTATACAGGTACATAGAAGAAGTGAGTGTCACGTAAAGTGATAACACTCTGTCGAATAGGTAGAAGTGTATACTTTTCAGTGAACAAACAAGGAAGTCAGAACAAATGCACAGATTGGGACCAACAAGACCGTTGAAAGGATTAAAAAGGGAAGAATCAAGGATTAAAAAGTGTTAATGAAAAGTCATAAAGATGTCGCGCAACCATAAATGGAAAAATCCATCCGGAATCGTGACTGACTAGTGATACGAGGACAATATCCAATGGAATATATGGCAATAATGTAATATTAAATAATGTATTCATCACACCATTGACATAGTATATCATTAATTCCTACGTGAAAGGATATGGAAAATTGTTGAAGGTGCATAAAATATGAAGAGGGTCAATAACAATTGGTCATTACCACTTATAATTGCATGCGAGATTCGAGAACCTCATTACAGAACCCAGGAGAAAACACAGAGCCAAAGCAATTGTCACTGGTAACTAGTTTACAGAAATGGAACCACCAAAAGAAACAATGCACTTACCAAAGAAATCCCGAACAAGAGTGCAGACAGTAGAGCCAGAGGTTGAGGAGACTCTGGGAGAATCATCATCAGAGATGAGGTTTCCCTGAGTCTACATTCCACCAAGGAAGGATGATTCCCCACTAGTGACATTGCAGAAGACTATTAATTACGAATTGGTAACGTTGGACATCCAATATGGGGTCATCATTGTTGAAGACATGATAAGGAATGTGTC
Source organism: Picea sitchensis (assembly GCA_010110895.2). Lineage (NCBI taxonomy): Eukaryota > Viridiplantae > Streptophyta > Pinopsida > Pinales > Pinaceae > Picea > Picea sitchensis. The sequence continues at coordinate 41,845 of SNQJ01S0033909.1, forward strand.
TCAACTCAAATATATGGACCATGATATCACAGAAACGATGAAATTCCCTAAATGTGCACTGAAACAATACTTATAATTGAGAATAAACCTACCAATGAACCATAGCATACCTATGGACAAGGTATGGTCCATAGGATTGGAGCGAATAATAATACTCAACATGTTCAACATTCCACACTTTGGTAGGAAAAACGAGGTAAATGCATGTGTTAATATGATCCTAACCTATGTGCATGGTGATTATTTTTGGATGGATAGGCCAATATCCATATATACATACTTGATTGTGAGGATCATAGGATTGTCATTGTAGGGTAAAGATCCCACCCTATTGTTTTTCAACAAAAAAAATGACATAACTTTATCAGAGGCCATGAGACAGAAGTTTCACATAGTTAGAGGGGTGCATGCGCTGGATGTGGAGAGCATATGTAACCCAACTATCATACTTGTGATGCAGGAACTAGCATGTAAGTTGCTACATAGATGTAGGAAAAATCAAGTGCCAGCAAGAGTGATAATTGTGGTGGAGAAGTGTGTCGAAGGGGTCTCGATGAGTTCGTTTCCCTTCTTATTAAACAAATTCCTTCTCGACTACATAGAATCCCAGGATAGAGGCATGTAGTTCCATTATCCATTTCTGTTAATTCTTCTTGCGTTCACAACATGTTAGGAGCCATAAGACGCACAGTTCTCGGGTCTCAGAGGGAAGCAATGCCTAAAAGCCAAGTCTCATAAATTATGGTACATGACTAAAAAATGACAGTATATAGAAACCAACATAGATGTTTGTTTGTATGGTGAAAGGATTAGGATGTGCATCAAGGATACACCATGAATTTCACCACAACTGGGAGAGGCATACGCCCTGATTGTGTAGTTTTGGGTAGACCACCACCATATCTATGTACAAACAAAGAAGGACCCAAGAGAGGAATGGGTCTAGATGAAGTACATGGTTAACTAAGAAGACATCCAACTTATCATGCAAGATTTGGATCCATATTGGAAGGTTCTTGCAAACAAAATGTAGATGGAGAAACTAGACAATGAAGAAGGAGAACATGGAAATGGTCAAGGAAGTGGTCAAGGAAATAATCAAGGTAATGACATAGAGAACACATATCAAACAATAACACAAGTACACAGCATGCAACAGACAGTACTGAAAGAAGAAGAGAAAATAAAAGACAAGGGTAAGGGGTCAGCCACATCCACACGCAAGAATATGAAAGAAAACCGAGAGCCAACCATCTATACCTTGATCGATGATGACATGGATAGGATTGGGTACCAAGTAAGTGAATCCATGAAGGAGGAAGTTCAACATGTGTCACAACTACAAGAAGAGATCAACGAGAATCTACAAGAGTAGGTGTCTGCATCACAAAACTGGTCGGAGATAGTGAGCATCACACTAGAGTGAATATCCAATGAAGTCCAACCAACAAGAATGACTAAAAACTAAGGTACAACAAATTCATCCTTGTTAGAGATAGAAACATGGTACAGATGTTGGAAGATTGGTTGTTGTCATTGATGTCAACCCTAGTCATGGGTTTTGGACTGCAAGATTGATAAAGGTATTTGGACATGAAGGACAATGCACATGTATATAAAACACCCATGAATGTATAGTATACATCATGTTGTTTTTGGTGGTATGTGGCACGTCACGTGGATCCTCATGGTTGAGGAGAAATGAATTTTTGAAGATGACAAAGTGAATTGAAGAAGGAAGTACATGTAGGCCCTGAAAATAATTACAAAATAAGAAAGTGTCAGGTCGGCCCTAATGTTAAAAGAAAGTGACATAAATGGTATAAATAAACATCATTATACATTCATTTCATACAAGTCAAATTTCAGAGGTAATAAGAAGAAAAGAAGGCGGGATTTCAAGGGAGGATGAAGTCTTTTGGTGATGTGTTCTAAGGTATGTTATTTTCAGGTCATCTTACCATTTTTTCTATAAAAAAAATTTCTAGAACAATTAAGATGGTGAAATTGCTATGGTATTGAGAAGACATATCAAGGTACCTCTAGTAAAAAATTTATCTCTTGATTCTCTACAATTATGTAGATACACTCTATGGAAGATAGGGTTTGTGACCAGTCTTGAAGCTAGTCAATAAACAGGTGTTCCAGGTAAAACAGTCATAAATTTTGCATACAGAATCCAAATGCAGTGGGAACACTTTCATTGGAATGAGTACAGACTGTAGTTGCTTGTGTACGAGTTTCAGAATCGAATGTTAAACATTGAGCACAGGGCATGTTGTCCAAGTTGGGTCTTCTGAACAGACCAAAATTGAATAAAGTCTACCATTCTTTCTATAACCTCTTTTTGGGGAGGATTCAAAGAGTGAAAATTGGAGGAGTTTCAGAGAATACATTGAGTAATATTATCTACAATATCAGAGTACTCCAAGAATTGAATAATTGCATAAATTGAAGAAGTCTCAGGAAGAATTATCAGGTTCTATGTGATGATTGGTTGATGGTGATGATTTAATGTAAAGTTTTATTATCTCTCATATATTCTTGGGTGGAAGGAAGGGACAAGGGTGGAGAGTTC
>SNQJ01S0033909.1:46602-67392 GCA_010110895.2 Picea sitchensis
GTTTTATTATTATTATTATTTTAACTTTTTGTTTGTTTTTTATTATTATTTGTTTTTTGTTTTAATTATTTGTTATATGTTTTATTTTATTTGTTTTATTATTATTTTGTTTTATTTTTTAATTAATACTTAATTCTAATACACTAATCTAATTTCTAACTTAATTAAACTAACCTAATTACTAATTATTAATTAATTTATTATTAACAAGTCTAACCCAGTTTTATTATTCTAACTACACTAATTTAATTAAATTAACATTATTATGCTAATTAGTGTTAAAAATGCCACTAACCATTTATTATTAACCTAATGTTTTTTTTATCCTAAGCTTATTTATTCATGTAGCGATGAAAATGGCAAAGGGGTGAAGAAATGGAGGGTGAGCGAATGAAGGGTGCGGTAAGGTGATGAAGTATCGAGTGAAATGGATGGAGTGGGAAGTGAAATCAACCGAACCCAACAAGATAGATGTCTTCGTTACGAAATCAATGCCAAATGGACAGTTGAAGAATCAAGTCACCTATGATTATAGGATCCGAAGAGAGGGTGCATTCAAAATAAGGAAAGAGAACGTTTGACATGCAAAAGAGTATAGATGCGAAAAAGCCAGAAGAACAACAATCATGTAAGGAAAGACAACCTCTATTCACGAAAAAAGGAAAAGAACACACAAACCATGAGTTGTATTGAGTCATCATGAGTTGTCATATGGTTTTGGGATAAGCAAGTAGGATTTTGAGCCCTAAATTCCATGTATAAATATGTAATGGTCGGGAAGAATAGGTTGTTGGTTGGTTGGTTGTGGATTGTGAGAGAATAGAATGAGAGGAAATATATGTATGAGGGTTTATGGAGATGTTGTAGAGAGAGTCTTTCACTACAAAGTGACTGGGTGAGATGGGGAATGATATTATGATGTATCTATTGTAGCGTAGTGCGCAATCATGAGATGATTGCAGAAAGAATAATAAAGAAGCCAATCGCTGCGGACATAGCCCAAGGATTGGGTGAACCACATTAAATTATATGTCTCCATGTGTTGTGTTCATGAGAATGCTTATGGATAATATGTTTATGCATGTTAGAGTCCATTTTTTTGTTATATGACTGTTGCGTAGTAACAAAGAAGGTTTAGTGAATGGTTTATGTTGGAATCTGTGTTATAATAGTACTACATAAATGAAATTATAAATTAATCGAGGAATAAAAGACCCATAATATTGAACACATGGTATATAACTAAGAATGAACATATTCATGGCCTCACATCCCCTCATCTTTGTGGAAACTTGGTTCCTATAGTCCTAGTAGATACCTTGGGTGAGACTTCACTTGCATGCAGGTGATGCCGGAAGGGATGGTATATGAAGGGTTTTGGTGGTTAGAGAAATTGAACCTAGGGTGTTATAATTGTGCGCCAACACTGGTAAGTCCTTCAAATCCATTTTTGCAAAGACTTCTTATTCTCAGGTAAGCCCTATGAAATCACTCTATATTTGCAACATATCAGGAACATACTTTTTACCGATGAAGTTTAACCTATATATCCTCCCACCATCTGTTCTGATCATGAATTCATCCTTCTTCATAGCCTGTAACACCCCCCCCCCACCTTGCATGAACACCTTTGAATTGTAGTAAAATTGATGAATACCCAGGAGACCTTGAGGGCCTCAAAGATCTAAGTAATTTCACCTTTAAAGAATCAGAAGGAACTATATTTGTGCACAGAACTAAGTCGTATGATGTTAATATTTATTATTCTCAACCCCAAAAGTTGTGAAAAATAGACATAGCGAGTGAGGACTACCGTAAGCTAGCTTCCATAGGGGATTGTTGGGATGAGTAGAGCATGATTGAAATACATGCTTTATTGCGGGAATATGAGCACCTATTCCCTACAATATTTTTATAACTAAAATGTATTAAGGGGGATCTAGAGGAGATGAAGATCGAGTTAAATATTAACTCAAGACCAATTAAACATAGACCATACCGTCTGAACCCCAAAGTCAAAGAGAAAGTGAAGAAGCAGATTGATAGGATGTTGGCAGCTGGAATTATTTTCCCTATTGACAACGCTGAATGGATCAGTCTTATCATCATACAAACCAAGAAAGGTGTGAATGATATACTATTTTGTGTGTACTATAGAATCTTGAATGTTGATTGTCTACATGACCCATTTCCTACCCCCTTTAGTGATGAGGTACTGGATCAAGTAGTGGGAAATGAATCATATTCCTTTACAGATGGTTTTTCCGGATACCACTAGGTTCAAATTGTTAAAGAAGACAAGAAGAATACTATATTCACTACTAATTGGGATCATTTTCCTATAATGTTATGCCTTTTGGACTCAAGAATGCCCCAATAGTTTTCTCTTGAACAATGATCACAATATTCTGTGATTTCATTCATAAGTTTCTTGAGGTATACTTAGGTGATTGGATTGTGTACAACTTACTGAAGGAGCATACTGGGCTATTACAACTGATGTTGGATCACTACAAACAACTACATATTTACATTAATCTGAGAAACTATATTGCTTTTGTACCCTTTGGGAATCTTCTAGGACATATGGTTTGTAGGGAAGGAGTGCTAGTCAATCCTACGAAAGTTGTAGTAATTATCGATATGTCTCCTCCTACCATTTTCAAATAGTTCCAAACTACTTTGGGCCATAATAGATACTATCGTAGTTTTTTTAGGAATTATGCAAGTATAACCGCACATTTGGAACAAATACTAAATAAATTTGAATAATTTTGTTGGACTGGGTGTTACACATCAAAATCACTCATTACGATGATGGCCTAGTGTCGTCATCACCAAAGTCACAAGTGTCTCATTTTGGCCAAAAGTGTCACAAATATGATACTATCATCTTTTCTATGTTGTGTCTCAGACAACATTATCAAGAACACTCATAAGACACCTTAAAAAATTAGTTTTGAAGAAGAGAAGTCATTTGACAAAGAGTACAAGTATTTTTCCACTAGAAAACCCACTCAAATATCATTTTTGGAAGGCAATTATCCCTTGACAAAGAGTACAAGTCTTTTTCCACTAGAAAACCCACTCAAATATAATTTTTGGAAGGAAATTATCCCCTATCCACTGTCAGGGAGCGTTGGCACTCTCTACCCTCTTTTGGGGAAGCATTGCAACGCTCTGTGCCCCATTCAGAGGGAGCACTGCCCTTTTTGAGCAAATTTTGGTTTGTTGAGAGAAATCAACGAAGAATCCCCTCAATCTCTGAAGGTATTTGGATTCGAATTTGGGGTCAAGCCAGGATATTAGGGAAGATCCACAATTAAAGGAGAATAATCCTCAACTTATCCCAAATATATCTCAAGTGGTTAGTCCTCTCCAAGCCTATATAAGGAGGCCTTCTCATGGTGAAATAAAGATGGAGATTGATAATTATACCTAACTTATGATCTAATAAGAAGGTATGGTGATGGAGACATTGTGAAGCATCTAACTTATGATCTCATAAATAATATATCATTGAAGCATCAACATTCCATGTCTGAATTATTTGAGAAAGGGTCTAGACAAAGGGATCTTGGTGAAGATGTTGCACCTACATCCATGGTTGTAAGCACCACTTTCTTCTCATTAATATAAATTTATGCTTGGCCTGTTTCCTTTAAAGTTTGTGTATGTTTAATGAACTTGTTTCTTTCATAGATCCATTATGAAGCTAATCATGGTAGAGTAGGAAGTATCGTTGTTGTTTCTCACTGTATTGCAGGACCTTCTGAAGAACTTGGAGATCAAGATCAACCTGTATTGAGGAAGGGCAAATGTCCGTAAAAATGTATTTACTATTCTTCCTTATTCTTATTTGGTAGTTTATCTTCATGAAAAGGAAATTCAGTGTCCATATTATCACTTTTATGTCTTGGTCATAGGGGTCTAGTATCCAAGAGGAAATCCACTTGTCCGCAGGGGGATTATCTTGTAACAGAAATTGGAGACTCCACTAGGGAGGAGATTTGATTTTTGATTCCTTTCCTAAGTCTTGTTTTGGCCTTTTCTCATCTATTTGACTTTCTCCATACCATGTCTTTGATTCGTAGATCTGTTGATTGGATCTTGATTTCATCACATCCAATTTGATTGACTGAGTTTGCTTGATTTTTTGAGTTTCTGAGAATTGTTCTGAATTTTTAGAGCCTAGCACTCCCCTACCCTTGCTACCATAGAGCTAATGCTCCCTGCTGGTCTTACACAGAGAGTTGTAATGCTTTGGTTTCCATTACACGAGAGCGCTTCCCCTTTTTTGTTAAAAATATTCTAGGGGTTCATTCTCTAAGGTTCATTTCATGAGTTTGGTAGTTTCTCAGTGTCTCATAGCCTCAATACATATTTGTCATGGCCTTCAACACTTTGTTTTCTAAGAATTGATCACCTTTTGTTTGGAATTTTGACATTTTATTTCCTTACTTTGAAGTCACTCTTTGTCTTTGACGATTTAGAGTCAACTTACTATTTTCCTTTCATTTATCTAAATGAGTGGAATATTTTGTGAAGAAATTCAAAGGTCTATGCACCATTCCATTTGATCTTTGAGGTCATTTTGGCCAAGACCTTTTCCTTCTTTTTGAGTTTTTTGTTTTCTTTTTGAAAATTTTGTTATCTTTGTCTTTCTTGTTTAATCACGAGGAGAGTGTGTTTTTGTTTGTGTTAAACTTGATTAAGATTGTCTGAATTTCATTGATCTTAAAGTTCGAATGACATAGGAACCTTTACATCAAACTGATTATCATTCACACATAAAGAAAAAGGATACATTTTTATGATTGTTTTTGGATATTAGAAAGGAATTCTATGATATTTTTGGCATTACACTAGATTTGATTGAGAAACAAATTGATTGAGGATATTGCATCTTAGTGTTTGATAGTGAAAATAACATTTTTCTCCTTCCCTTAAATAGGCATTCATCGAAAGAAAAGACCGCTTATCATTTCTTATGCATTTTTTGGGAATTGAGTCATAATACCATCAATTTCATTTTCATACACCCTTGAGTAAAGAATAGATGAAAAATTAACGCTAATTAAAATTTATCTAGACATTTTTTTTTTAGAATCTTCCACCAACATTAGACTAGTATTATCACTTTGGATTAGGGTGTGAGTACAACTCTCCAAAGTATTCAAAACAAACATTAGAATCTTGCGATAGGGAGAGAAAAATCCAATTGTCGTATAGGCTTTCTCGGATCCCCCTCTCACACAGGGGTTACACAGGAGGTTGAACCATTTGTAGTGGTCGGATCGTGTATTGAGGGTTCTTCTTGAGGTTCAGCTGGTTGCATTTGGTTTCGGTGCTTCATGAACTTCGAATCCATTCAGGGTCCTCTGGAGTTCTACCGGTCCACTTGTCCTCAGTTCTCTCGAAGGATTTCAAACTTGTTATCCTGCTCATACGTTCGAACTGGACTGTCAACTGTACCCTCTGAGAGGATGACTATGATTTGGTGTCCTTAGTAGCCATTATATTTAGGTACTTATACAAGGTGACGGTGAAGGGAAGTCTTCGGTGTACCTGGAAAAGACGATGGTCAAACTCACTCAGGCTCCTTGGAGGGTAAATCCAAAATTATTGTGTGGAAGCTTGCACCAAGGCACAAGTTCATTAAGCGGGTCACCATCGTAACTATTCCAACATATCCTAGCCCCTTCTTGACTTGATCACACGATGTTGGATTTCATCACGAACTAGTATGGTCTTCGAAAGAAGGTTTTATTTCCTTGGTTTTATTCCTAGACTTGATCAATGCATGTTGTTTCTTTTTCATTAGTTGGCCATAGATTTTTTCCATCGGATTTTCTTCGCCAACATAGAGCCTCCATTCCATTCACGTAGGATACAGGGAATTCCCCCAGAAAAAATGGAATATTCTACCTCTTTACCCCCTCATTCTATGGAGGGCTCTCCTCAACAGAGTGAGGTTCACGACATTATAACCTCATAAGAGGAAGTTTCCACCTCTTTAGAAAAATTTTGAATTGTTTCAGATTCTATGGAGGCTTTCCACATTCCTATGGGTTATGAGAGGCATTTTCTCCAGCTGAATTCAGCCAAAGAACTTGTTCTTATTGATCCTTATGACATTCCGACTGGGTCTCATTCAGGCCCTCAAGTTGGAGACCCCCCTTGGACTGCTGACATAGTTTGAAGCACACCGCACACGGTGCGAGACCTTTATGGAATAGGAATAGGTGTTGATATACCTGGTATATCCCAAATACCTGAAACATCTTTCACCTACACTGTACCTTTAGATCATTTCACAGGTACAACTGTTATTTCAACCACACCATCCGTTGGTTCAAACATGAAATATGTTGGTCCAAGTTCCACTATTTCTCTCCAGATGGCCCATTCTACAATGGTCCCTCACATTCCAACTATTTCCACCAGTAAACTGGTCATCATCCAATCTCCCATTGGTACACCACTATCATCTAAGCCTTCTTCATCACTTCCCCTTGGGTACAGAGCACTGAATGCTTCCGTTGTCAACACTACCCAAGTTATACCCGGAAGTTCTATACCAATACAATAACTCGAAGGAGACAGTGTTGGTGGTTCTAATCCATTAAGTGGCATTAATCAATCGCTTACATTTGGTTACCAAATTCCAAGGACTCCACCTCATGCAGGGGGCAACCCCCATTTGGAGGTCAACCTTTGTTTGTGGGGCAACCTCCTTTTGGAGGGAAACCTCTGTTTGGGGGGAAACCTTCCTTTGGGGGGAAACCTAATTTCAAAGGGAAACCTCAGTCTGGAGGGTAGTCTCATGCTGGGCGGCAGTCTCAAACTGGGCCCCATCATCAACCTTATGGACAGAATGCATCTACAACACCCAATCCGTGGAACATTCCTTTCTCAGGAAACACACATTTCTCTGGGGGACATAATCCTCAAGGTCTACAAAACCCTCCTCTTTCTCAAGGACCTAATATATATCCTCCTTATGGACAACATGTTTACCCCCCCCTATGGGAAAACACAAATCCAACTTATAATCTCCAAAACCCATCTGATTATCCCCTGCTTGCACATGTTTCTCAAACCCACTAGAATCTTGTTTACTCTGGTCAACAACAACCCTATGAAGGAGGATCCAATGGTTAAAATTATCCACCTAAAATAGTGTACGGTCCTACTGGTGTCCCTATGCCACACAAGTATCACCCACAGGTTAATCGACAACTATCATTTCTTGCTACTCTGGATCTCCCAGACTTGTCTTGGTTAACCAATGATCCTATATTTCATTATCTTTTCTGGCCAGTGATTCCAGCTAAACTGCCTTCTGATATTCCAAAATTTGACGAAAAACCTAGAGAAGACCCAAATAACCATTTTATGACTTTCCATTTCTGGTGTTCATCAAACTCCTTAATGGATGATTCTATACGTTTTCATCTTTTCCAGCGAACACTTACGGGCTCAGCGATCAAGTGGTATATTGAACTATCACATGGTTCTTTCCATGACTTCAACTCGCTTTCCATGTCCTTCCTCACACACTTTCAACTACCCATTCGATATGAGATAGGTACTGAACTCTTGAGCTACCTTCATCAGACTAACTCCATGCACATCTCTGATCATATTCATGAATGAAGACGATGATGAAGGTTGATCAATGCGATCATTCCTGACCAATTATTGGTAGAATGGTTTACCAAATCACTTTTACCATTGATTTCTCGTGATATCGCTATGGGTGGCATAGTTAGCGAAGAAGAAGCCATTTCCAGAGCTCATTACTTAGATTTGGTTTATTCCCAGTCTGGTTCTTTATACGAGTTGATTCCCAATGCTACCCATTCCACTAACGATCCATCCAAACCTTCATCCTCATCGCATGCAGGTGGTGGTATTGGTTCCGTCAAAACTCAATCCACGTCGCAGTCGACTGGAGTTTCACCTCGATCTACTTCCATGTTTTCTCCTAGTTCAACTCCAACCTCTACCTCCTCTCATACCCAAATATCTAAGGTTAGTGCAGATTAGTCTTCCCTTTCACAACAAACTGGAGGTAATAAAAAGGCAAATAACAAAAACAAAAAGAATAATAACAACGAACAACCTAAATCTCAAAACCCACCACCTGCTAATGAAAATAAACCACAACGGCAAAATGAATTTCCCTTGTCTTATTTGTGGTGATGATCACTACACCCAAGACTGTCCACATCATGATGAAGTGGCCAAACTTTTTAAGGGAAATTCCCAACCAACCATGCTTGCACAGTCGTTTCCTCAACCACAGTGTATGGTTTCTCAAACCCCCTCTCCTGAGGGAATTACCAACCATCCTTCTCATGATGAAGCCTCCACGAGTGCTCACATTTATATGTTTAGTGGCATTGATTTAACAACTCTCTCTACGACTTATGACACTCTAGTTAAACCCGATAAATAAAAAGTTTCTAACGGTTCATCAACGGATCCTTCTCCTCTAACCATTAGTTCTCCTTCTATTAGTACTCAATATGGGTCACTACAGATCGAGAATCCTTCTTACAAGTCTATCCTACGCCCTCCCAAGAGTAACATACGTAAATCTACTTTCAATCCTAGTTCACGAGCTTCCCAAAACTATAATATCGTTGAATATTTGGCTCAAGCCCTGTGTGTTATGTTTGCTCTAGAATTTCTACAGCACTGCCCCAGTCAACGTAGAACACTCTTGGCTTCCATCGACACTTTTGATCCTAAGTCATCTAATAACATCGCATTTAATATGGACAATTTCAAATCACAACTCTCTCACTAACTTGCATTTCAGATTGATGTTGTGGTTCATAATCAACACATCCATCGTACTATTTTGGATGAGGGAGCTTCTACTTGTGTCATGTCGTTATCCTGTTTGAAAGGGTTAAAATCACCTGCACTTAACCAATCCCCCACTATGTTACAAGCATTTGACAAGAGAGGTTTTCACCCTCATGGACTATTGCATTCCTTAGTCATTCAGTTAGGCATAAAATATATTACTGTTGATGTCAAGGTGGTCAATTCCCCTCTCAATTACAACCTTCTACTTGGAAGAAGTTGGTTCTATGCCATGATTTCTGTAGGTTCTTTGGTGTTTCGATGTGTGCAATTTCCTCATCAAGGTAAAATCATCACCATTGATTAGTTGGATTACTGTACACCTGATGTTCACACTCCTGCTACCAAAAATATTCCCTTTCTGGGAGATCACAATATCATGTATGAAAGCGTTGGTGTTGGCCTGTTGAAAGACTCTATCCTTATGGGTACCTTCCCTACACCATTTCCAACCACCACACATCATATTTCCACAATCAATATGATTTTGACTACGGTTTACCAATCCTTGGAATCATCTGGCCCTTGGATTGCCCCTAGTCCGTTGGAATTCGATGCACTAGGTGACACCATGCCACTTAGTCAAGCCAAAACCTCATACGTTTCCATCCAATATACCTCTCCCTCCTCGGATGACCAACATCTCCTGGCACCTGACAGTTATTCGATGCCATCGTGATTAAATTCCTTGTCATCTACGATCGATTACATTTCCCAATTTTTTTTTTTCGATGAATCTATAATGGAAATTCTTAGTGTTGACGACGTACCTTGGGATGATGGCCATCATCCATCCTCTTTTCTTCCACCTCTCAAAGAAATTAAAGAATACATACACTCTGTCTTCCCTCTTGATGCTGTCGATTTTCCACAATCTCCCATCCTCACACAAGATACTCTTTCTGAAGGGAATTTGGGGAACATTTCATCTACGATCGCTATTGATATTTTGATCAAAGAAGGTGTCATGGAAAACATTAACCTTGGTTCTAATTGCTCGCCCAAGGAAGTGGTCTCTTATACTACTTTGTTTAAATAATTTTGTGATGTCTTCACTTGGAGCTATGAAGAGATTCTAGGAATTGATCCAACGATCATTGTGCATGAGATTAAAACCTACCTAGGTGTTAAACCTGTCCGACAAAAACTTCACCTAGTCCATCCTAAGAAGACAATGACCATTAAGGAAGAAGTTGAAAAGTTATTGAAATTTTTCTTCATTTATCTTGTCCCCTTGATGGAATGGGTTTTGAACATCGTTTCGGTTAATAAGAAACAAGGGACCATTCATGTCTATGTTTATTATAGGGATCTTAACAAGGATTATCTGAAAGACAACTACCCTACACCCTTCATCGACCAGATTATTGATAATTGTGCTGGTAGCATAATTTTCTCTTTTATGAATGGTTTCTCAGAGTATAACTAGATTGAAATTTTACCTGCTGATCAACATAAGACAACATTCATCTTCCTGCTGGGAAATTTCGCCTATCAGAAACTACCATTTGGCCTTAAAAATGTTGGTGCTACATTCCAATGAGCCATGTTCTACGCTTTCCATGATATCAAACATATTGCGAAACCTTACCTTGATGAATTACCTTCCCGCTCATCCAGTCGATCCGACCATTTCCATCATCTATGTCCTATTTTTCTTCGATGTCGGTTCTACCGCATTCATTTGAACCCACATATGTGTATTTCTGTTGTCGAATCAGACCGACTCCTTGTCTTTTTTCTCTCCAAGGAAGGGAATGGGGTGGATCCCTTAAAGATTAGAGTTATCCTAGATTTACCCCCACCTAACAACTTGCGACAACTCCAAAGTTTGCAGGGGAAAGAAAACTTTGTTCACCGCTTTATTTGTAACTACGTTGAGATCACTAAAGGATTCATGCAATTGTTGCAGAAAGATGCCCCTTTCATCTGGGATGACATTGCTCAAGGATATTTTGATGCTCTGAAGCACGCACTAACCAACACTCTTTTGTTACATCCTCCAAACTATACAAGGGATTAAATCCTTTACTTAGAGGCCTCTACTTCCACTATTGCCATGGTGTTAGTTCAAGAGGACTCCTCTGGTTAAGAACATGTGATTTATTATTTGAGGAAAAGTCTATCTGGATCAAAACTCCAGTATTCAAATGTTGAGAATTTGGCTCTGGAAACCATCATCGCTATCCATAGATTTCATCACTACATTTTTCTATGAACTACCACGGTTATCGTAGAATCAGACCCCATGTATCACATTCTGACCCGTCAGGTCCTTGGGGGAAAAGTCTTTGGTGTTTGCAGAACTTATTTGTGATTTTCCCCATGTTGATGAAGACACTGAGCCTAGAGATTATTTTCCTAATGAATATCTATTCCTCATTATCATTTCCGATCCTTGGTATGGATACATCATTCTTTATCTCCAGACCCAACATTTTCAGCCCGATATCTCTCGTGAAGATCATCGTCGTATTCTCCACCATTCTCGTTGTTACCTTATTATCGATGACTCTTTATATTGCCATGGAATTGACACTATCCTGTGACGATGTTTGACTCATGAAGAGGTTGAATGCATCCACAATGACTATCACCTTGGAGACTATGGCGGTCACCTTTCTGGGATGGCTACAGTCCAAAATGTTTTACGTTCTAGTTACTTTTGGCCCTCAATCTTCAAGGATTGTATTGATGCTGTCAAAAAGTGCCCACCCTACCAAGGTTTTCAAAACAAGGCACGTACCCACCCTGCTCCACTACATCCCATTATTTCCATTGGCCCCTTTTCCAAATGGGGTATTGATTTCATGTAGTGTAAGCCTACCTCATTCGGGGGGCACGATTATATAATCATCGTTGTGGATTACTTTACAAAATGGGCTAAGGCTATGCCTACCTTTCTGAATGATGGTCGTACTAAAGCCCTTTTCTTTTTTAATCACATCATCACTCACTTTGGTTTTCCACAAGCCATTGTCACTGATCATGGTTCACATTTTCAAAACCATATGATGAGTGAGTTTCATACCAAGTTGGGTTTTCGCCATGAGAAATCATCCCTTTATTATCCTCAAGCTAACAGACAAGTTGAAGATATCAACAAAGTCCTCAAAACTATGATCTAATGGATGGTAGGGGAAAACAAGACATCTTGGAATTTACAACTTTTATCCATTCTCTGGGCTTATCAGACCTCAGTAAAAAGTACTACTGGATTCACTCCCTTCCAGCTAGTATATGGAATTGAAGTTGTTTTACCAATCGAGTGTGAAATTCCCTCGCTGAAACTCAAAGAAGAACTCCTACACCACACTTTTGCTGAAGAAGAACATTTCTTACACTTGAATAGGCTGGATGAAACACGTCATGATGCTACTCTCATCAATGAGACGCATAAAAAAAAAACCAAGAATCAATATGACAAATCCGTCCATCCTCACACTTTTGTAGAAGGAGACCTAGTCCTCATTTACGACCAGCCTCATGACAAGTTAGGGACAGGGAAGTTAGAACCTCTATGGCATGGTCCTTACATCATGAAACATGTTCTACATAGAGGCACCTATGAGTTAGTTGACTACGATGGAATATCCCTCGGTGAGCCCCAAAATGATCTTTACCTTAAGAAGTACTATGCCTAGGACATCTAGCATACCTGCTTTGTAAACTATTGTATTTTTTTTTTGGTGTGTATTTTTCTCTTGCGTGCACGAGTTTTTCCTTAGCCACTTATACTGTGTCTTGTGTTTGCATGCACATATGAAATATTCCTTTCCTATCTTTGTCGGGTTTGCGGATGGCGCTAATCGACACACTTAGAACATTGCTTTTGCAGCTTGGGTCATGTACCAGTCTTACGAGTTGGTGAGTTCAAGAAGTATTTGCTTAGGGTCAACCACTAATAATAAGGAAGAATATCATGTTTTCATTGGACTTTTAACCGAAGCCTCTTCCGTAGGTGTTTCTCATATGATCATCAACCTGGACTCTCAACTTGTAGTCTAACAACTCAATCAAATCTGTGTTATTCACAATCCTTTCCTACTATGTCTCCATCTACGAGTTTGTCGTCTTGAAAGAATGTTCGATTTTATTGAATACAGACACATACCAAGAGAACTCAACATGACTTCAGATTCATTCGCTAATTACTTCATGGACAGGTATCTCTCACATAGATGAGTTTTTCATAAAGGAAATAAATCACATCATATATCATCATGTAAATTAAAATGCATCACATAAAAGACATCATTATTTGAAAATCATTTGGCACTCTAAAAACTTAGAAATGTATATATATATGGCATGACTGAAAATGTTTGATTACATCAAAATGGTACATAGATAGGAAAAATGTGGGCCCTCACTCCCATAAGCATCGTCATACTGACTATACAATCGCTAGGAAGACCCTAATCTTCTTGCATTACATTATGCTCCAAGAAACATATCACTGCACATGCTACTCACCTCAGTAGAGAGTTAAGACTCTCAGACACTCCCATAGTGTGTATGTGTATATGTAGTGGCACTTCCCGCCTCCTAAGAGGAAGGATACCTATCGTGAGGCCTTGAAGGTTTCTTTCAACCTCTTTGAGAACTCCTACTGCTAACCCTTGATCTACCACTACCTGAGCATCTCCATGATGCCCCAGTGTCGACATCTCTGTTACACATGTTTCTCCCCTATTTGCATGATGAAATGATATGTCTGTTAAAGACTCTTCTATGTACCCTAAAAAATAATATAACATTTAAAATAAAAAAAAACACTTGACAAGATTATTTTTGGTTTCTCACCTGATGCATCCCAAGCATCCCCTTCTAGAAGAACCAATTCCATGCTTTTCTGGAAATCTACTCCGACGTATGGAAAGTATTCTATCAATATCAATTGGCATCTCAACCAAGTGAAGAAATCACTGGTTAATTTGATCTGTGAATCTGAGCCTAGTCTCAGAGGCAAGCTAGTCCACCGCTCCATACGTGGTTCTCCCACTAGTCGTACTGCTAATGCAATTTGAGGTTGCATCTGAGGAATGTGTTCTAAGAAGAATGAAACCAATAATGAACCATACCCAAACTGCTTATACTGCCCTACTCTACATCTTTTAATTTATTCCTTGACATTATGAAGGAACCCTGCACTCCAGTTGAACAGTGTTGGATGTAGAAACTGTAAACCATAGGCCACCTATGATCTTGAAACTAGGTGTGAGCTATTACTTCCCACTATAATCGTAATGGCAAACAGAATGGACCGAAGAGGTAGGTCCCTGATATATTTGATCGCGATTCTACCTCCCACTAGTCTCACTCCTGGGACAGAATGGTTTGTCAGGTACTCATCCATGGGCGCAGGAAGTGCCTTCTCTATGAATAAAACTACAGGAATCCCTCTTTTCGAGAGATAGGTTAGGAAGTATACATCTTCCAAATCGATGGTAAGAAGCTATGTTCCAATATGGAATCCTTGTTCTGCAACGTTCCATAGCCCGATCATATATTTGAGAAGAAGGATCTCTTTCTTCATTTTTTTCATTTTGAAGAATTTGAGGAGACCGTAATTCCTCAATGCGTCCCTTGATTGGGGACTTTTCATGGTGGCCACATCATCGAGCTCATTCTCTCTTTCTTTCCACTTGATCATGATTATTGCTAAAGTCACCTGCAACCATCAACAATCAAAGTTCATTAATCATGTTTTTTGGCAATTTTTGGGCAATTGAAAAACTTTTTTTTTTCTCATCTTATGAGGCCAATGGCCTCTTCATATGCATATCAGGGCATTGAAACACCCTCACTATGGCCAGCAAAGTTCTCTAAAGAATTGTCAACGCTCCCCTTCACATTTTGAGAGGACGCTGACAATCTTTGAGTGTTTCCCTTGTGTTTTGGGTAGTGCCCTCTACACCACTACACCATAGCATTGGAGCACCCTTCCTTAGATTGTAGGGGAATTTTCCAAATCGTGAAGCACTCCCCCACTCATCCTAGAGGAGCACTGAGCCTTTTTGGGTGCTTAGGCCAACCTAGGGCATCAATTTTTGTATCTAATTATTGCCTTAAAACAAAATTTGAACTGTGCAAATGAAAGAAAGGTAAAAGAGCACCAACCTAGTCCAAATAGAGAGGAAAATAGATGACCATAGCTCTGGCACTGAACAATGCAAGATTCACCTCCAAAGCACAAATTCTCCACTGCTACAAATATTTGCACAAATGAAATGGTAAATGACATTTTTACCCCTTTTACTATTATAAATTTCATTTTTTCCTAAGATGTAGTTATTTAGGGGTTTTTAAAAATATTTGGAGGCCTTATTAATCCCATGGAATGCATTTTTGACATTATGTTAAGAACCAAACATCAATATAGCATAGAAAAACCTCAGGAAAAGTACTCAACGCCTTGAAAAAGAGATAATTTCAGATAATAAGCCTCTTCGAGGGGGCAACCTCCTTTTACCCCACTTAAATGTTCAAGTACAAGTATCTTCTTCGAGGGGCAAACCTCCTTTACCCCACTTAAACGTTCAAGCATGATCTCGAAATGGAAATGTCTCCCTTGGTATATAGGAGACTAGAGGTATAATTACAAATCCACGGCCTAAAAGTCTAATATACTAAAATAAGATTACTAATCTAATATACTCAATTAATGGTTAATGAGTCAATATTAGGCTTAACATGCCCTCCCCTTGAGACAAGTGTGTTGTCCGCAACGCTTGAGTAACTCGATGCTTCAGATAAAATAATCATCTTGCCAAGTGAATCTTCAAATGTAGTTTCCTCCATTTAATGTAGATACTGGAATGGATCTATTCCTCATTGGTTAGTTCTTATGTCAAGATGGCTTCAAGCTCCATATGATTTTTCCTTCCTCACAAGTTCCGAAATATAGTTTGAACTGGATCTGTCATTTATAACCTTTTTAAGAATGAACATGGAATAATTGGGTACCTTGAAGATGCAAAAGCAGCCCAATTTGTATGCCATACATCACCCAATACCTGGCAATAGAATTTGCGATAACATTATCCTCTTGGCTTGCTTGAGGGACATCTGCTTGTATGGACAGAACTTAAAAATACCCAATCCCCTACTTCAAACTTACTTCCTTTACATGTTGATCTACTTGTTGTTTCATGACGGTGTCATGTGGGTCATGTTGTCCTTAATATTTGGAGAACTCTGTTGTTGATTCTCATGTGATATTTCATCGCTTGAACCTTAGATTTTCTTTTAGAAAAGAAGTGATGGAAGGAGAGTGGTATCTATAAAGTGCCATAAATAGTGTCAATTTTGTTGCAGTATGAAAAGAAGTTAGCACTGGCTTTCCCATATAACCATTGAACCATATTGTGTTTGTTTATCATGTGATAAAAGCAATGAAGGTATTCTTCTAGACATTTTTTCACTTATATTCTACTGTCCAATATTAGTGGCATTGATGTGGTTGAGCTGGTGAGCCAATTGAGTACCCAAACAAGAAAATACTTTGTTCAAAATGTCTAGAAGATGGATCTCACACTTACAATAATCTTGGTCAGCCATGTAGCTTTTTGAACTGTTTCCATGAATGGTGGCAACTGTATTAGCTTTGAAGGGATGAGAAAGAGCACAAAAGTAAAAGCATTTCTGGTCGGGCCTATCAACAATCACCATGATATTACTCTTTCTTCCTGTGATTTTTGTAACCCTATGATGAAATCCATAAAACCTCCTCCCAAAGATCAGACTGGGATGGATAATGGTTGTAAAGACTTGGCTCCTAATTTGTTTCTACCTCATTTTGTTGGCAAACCAACATTCTTCCACAAACCTTTGAACATCGCTTTAAGGCCATCCCAAAAAAATCCTTCTGACTCTATGGTAGGTTTTCAAAAATCCCTGTGCCTCCCAATGGAGAGGTGCAATTCCAATAGTACCTTTGTTTGAGTTAGGAGTTCTTACATAAATATAAGTTTATCTTGTACCATAGTGAATCATTTTCTCCATGTAAATGTATTTTGATGCACCGAACTTCAATGAAACCTTTCAATGAGAGTCCACACTTTTCAGCTATTCTTCCATTCATCCTTTCTTCTATTATCCAATCGGTTGGATGATCGATAAAGTTAATGCAGGAAAGGCCTCAACATCTTTATCCTTTCTTGAGAGTGCATCCGCCACAACATTTTAAGCTTCCCTTTTATAGACTCCAATTCCCAAAATCATAACCCAATATCTTGGTTATCCATTTTTTGTTGTTCTTTCCTAAGATAGTCTTTGTTCCAAGTATTTAAGACTATCATATTCCATTTTGACCTTGAAGTGCCTACCTATTAGCTAAGGACACCATTTATCTGATGCATGTAGTATTGCTACCATTTCCTTTCTCATAAATGGGTTTGTGTCCTTTCCCTTGAGTGGTCTTCAACTCTTTAAAAAGCTAGAGGCCTTCCTTCTTGCATTAGGACAACACTCAATTCCATCCCCAGGCATCACATTCAACAATAAAATGTTTTTGTGAAGTCCTGGAGTGGTCAAGACAAGAGCTTTACACATCACCCTCTTTAAGTTGTTCAAAAATCTTTAGTTGGCTCCTCCTCGGAGTCCATGAAAATGCATCCTTCTAGTTAGCGCTATTGGGGAAGGTGCTTCTATTCTCCATAGTTCCAAACAAACTTATGTAGTAACCCATCAAACCCCAAAATCCTCTAAGATTATTTAATGTCTTGGGAATCAGCCAGTCCATCATGTATCTTTAATTTTATTAGGGTCTACCTTGACACCTTCATGATACAATATGACCCAAATATTCTACCCCTTTACTCCAAAGAACATTGATTTGTCGGCATATAGTTGTTGCTCCTTTTAGTAGTTGTATCACCTTATCAAAATGTCACATATGATCCTCCCAAGACTTCATATATAGATTAGTATATCAGTCAAAATACTAGCACAATTAAGGAAGGGCTTGAAATGGAATTCATCAACCCTTGAATGTGACAGAATTTGTAAGGCCACAAAGGGTATGACCAAAAATTCATAATGGCCTTCATGAGTTCGAATGTTGCTTTTGGGATATCTTTATCCTTCATTCTAATCTTGTGATACCCCCTAACGGAGATGCAATTTTGTGAAATGGATTTTTCCATGTAGTTTATCTAACACCATCAATGATGGAAATGGGAAACTTATATTTAATAGGCGATCTTGTAGAGATCTCTATAATCTAGACACATACCATGAGCTATCTTTCTTGAATACAACACTCTAAAAGAACTTAGGCTAGGGTCCAATAATGCAAGTTTCCCAACATTTCTTCCCAACCATACCAATTTCACTCTTTGGGGTGGGTGGCATTCAGGCACCTTGATGTTAGAGGAACACCTGTGGACTAGGTAATTTCATGGATCATGATTTTGAGTGGGTGAAGACCCTTGGGAATATCTTCAAATCCTTTGGAATGCTTATCAACGATCCTTTGGAGATATTGAGGAATAGGTGAAAATGGAAGAAGTTTCTAGATGTTTGAACATCTAGTGTATATAGTTGTGCAATAACTCCTTTGATGCCCTTTTCAATAATTTTTTCACATTAGAGCTATCACCTATCGGTTTCTGGTGGATACTCTTAACTAATTTCTTTTTCCTTCCAATGAAAATTTCATGAAAGTTCTTGAAAATAATAAATCCATTGTTCCCAATGATTGTAAATCATTGGATCCTAGTACAACATTTGCACCACCTATGGTATATAATCATTGGACTATTCATTATATACTTCTTATATAGTAAGATTGATCTTGCTTGTATTTTCTCTCGAAAGCAATTGATAGTTCCTCCATCTACAATCATTACTTGAACTCGCGTTAGATATATAAAGCCACCGAGATCTTATTAATGAGCAGTGAATGAAAATGATGAGTACTTCTGTTAACCACCAGACCATTAATTTTTCTTTTTGGATGTATCCTTCGATCTTGAGGTTTTGATGAGTGCTAATTCCATCCAATGCATTACACTCCATATCGTGAGCTCAACTCTTCAAACTAAACTGCTTCTATAAGCCTTCATCCCTAGATGGTTCTTGTTCTTGTTCTTCCTCTTCACACCCATGTAGAATAATTTCTTCAGCCACATTCTATGTCCCTATCATGTTCCACACTTATGTCCCTTACTATACTTGTTGTCACAATTAAAGCATAAACCTTTTTCTTTTCTTTCCTCCAATTTTTGAGGTGTCAACCTTGTAGGTTGAGTTGTTTTAGAAAAAGGAGCATTGTTCTCTCTATAGATGTTAGGATTGGTCCTTTTAATAGCCATATCCATATTTTTACTTTCAACATTTCTTGCCACCTTAAATGCATTCTCCAATGATTTGGGTTCCCAAAAGAGAACCTTATGTTGAATGTTATCCTTTAAAGTTCCTATGAATACATAAATCAAGTGATCATCTGGAATATCGGTTACCTTTATATTCGATCTTTGGAAGTTCTCAATGTGCTCGGTAACTGAACCCTTTTTCTTGAGATTTATCAATTGGCTAAAGAAGGTATTGCTCCTTGTATCCTCATAGTGTGCTATCGTTTCTTCCATGAAAATTGTCCAAGTGACGAGTGATTTGTGAGAACAAAGCCATCGATACCATACAAATTGATTAGGTTCTAACTATAAAGAAGCAATTCATACCTTTTGTGTATGTGGAACATTATGGAGATCAAAGAAGTGCTCCATCTGAAGTATCCATGTGATTGGGTCCTTTCCATCAAACTTCCTCATATCAATCTTCAGAACGTGGTTGGTTTTCAAACCAAAGTTGGAGTTTCCCCATTCTTGATTCACCTTCCTTGTGTCCTCATCATGAATTTCATGGGATGCATTTTCACTTTCAGGTGTCTTCTCTGTTATGAAATGTTTCAATGCTTCCATGATCTCCCCTTTTAAACCATCTATATTAGCTTCCATTGAATCCATCTTCTTTTGTAGTTCATTTATGTCCCTACACATTTCTTCACCTTCATCAAGAGTCTAATTAGGATTTTCTGGAGGCTTATTTGGTGTAGAAGTTCCCTTTTTCGGTGGCATGTTGGCCAAGTATCACTTTTGAATCTTGATTTTGAGGCGGTTCTGCTAGACAATATTTATTCTATTCTATCTCCCAAGTTTCAACCCTTATAGGTATGAAACTTTCTTTTAGGTAGTTCTATGATATTTCTTCTCTGCAATGCCATAGGTCTGATCAAAATTGGATGTGCCAAGTGGAATTTACGGTAACTTCCTCACAACTTGCCTATTTTTGGCCTTTCCAAGAGATCTCACTTGTATAGCATTCCCCACACAGAATAATTGGTATAAAATTCTGAAACTCGCACCCAAAATACTAAAGATTGTTCACGATCCAATGAAACTAGTCCCACTCAATTTGGATACTCTAGCAGGAAGTTATGATTGTTTTACCTGGAACACCTTCTTGAGACTAGTCAATAGGACTGGTCAGATACCCTATCTTACACAAGGTGTATATACAAATTTAAGATGACCCAGAAGCTGAACATTTTACCACAGATACCTTACTAATTTTTGTAAAATTTCTCTGGAGTTTAGGGTCTGAAATGTTACAGAAATGTTTTTATAGTGAAAATTACGCAATGACTCATTTCAGGATGATTTCAGAACCCTATCTTGTACAGGAATTATCTACGAAAGTATAAGGCCTCAGGAGATGAATTTTGAACCCAACGTACCTTGATCCATATTATAAATATCCTCCAATCTGTTCCTTCTGAAACATTGTAGAAAAAAAGTTATAGCGAAAATTCCACAGTGTCTCAGATGTAGCAGCGAAACCCCAAGACCTTGAGCTCTGATACCATATGTTAAGAACCAAACATCAATATAGCATTGAAAAACCTCA
>SNQJ01S0033909.1:72038-107530 GCA_010110895.2 Picea sitchensis
TACTTAGATGAAATTGAAAATTTGATTGTGCACTGCTTTGTTATGTGCATTTGATGATGATTTCTTATCCATTTAAGTGTGTAAGGCTTATGATGAGTTTTTGTTTTTAACCCCAATTGCTTAACCAATTCTTCTAAGATTAGATTAGATTAAGATCCACTGTCGATTAATGTGTCTATCTTAGTGTGTCACATGATTACCCTTCTATGAAACAAGTTGCTTATACAACCAATGCCTTCACCAATTTTACCTGTCATACCAACCAATGAGATCTTTGATTCATCTCCTGAATCCGATCCCAAGTCTATGGGTTTTGTTGTCATTTCCACTATTTGCATTCCCTTCTTTTCCTTGAACCACTTTGGCCTCTTCTTGGAATGTAACTGCCGACATCTATCCTCATCATGTCCCTCTTTCTTGCAATGCTTGCGAGAGGGATTTCCTTCCTTCCTCGTCACTGCATTTGCATTCTTGCCATGCCTTTTCCTCTAGTCCTCTTTCTTTGAAGACAATGATTCCCCTGACACACCTGCTTTTCCTACTTCAATATACATAGCTTGAACAGAAACCTCATCAAGGTTAGTGGGTCCAAACATGAATATAGTGTTTCTAATATGCGCAGGTAAGCATCCTATATACTTGATGCAGGAGCATCGCCCAAGACAAGCGAGCCAGCATGGAAGACAATGAACAACTGGACAAGTCCAGCCGAAACTTTTTCAATTTTCATACAAGATGATGCGCCAATGTATAAATGATGCATTTATGGAAAGCGCCTTTTGTATATTGTATCATACCTCGACCCATACGCTCTTGTCTGAAGTAGATAGGAGGCATTTAATAGATTTAATTCTGGTAGATAGATGTTTTAAGGCGGGATTTGGTAGTTTAGAGTCTGAGAGGGAAAACGGATATAGACACCCTCATTGTATCATTGTAAGATAATCAAGCATTCAGGAGAAGAGAAGAGAAAGCAGAGAATATTGTATGAAGAACACCCATGTATAGGCATTTTGAATTAATAGAAGGAAGCTTTGATTCAAGCACATGGTTTGGGTTGTTTTCTCTGTGTATTGATGTTGTATTCAGGAATGCTTGTTTCTTGTTATGCATCTCTTTGTATATGATGTGCATGTGATTTCATGTTTCAAACTGAATTCTGAAAGGGAGAGAGAGTGAGGTTCAATTGTTTCCTCTATTTGAGCCAGGAGATTCCTGGGTGCAGTTGAATTCATCCACAAGGAGTGCGTTGATGAAGGCTTAGTAGTCTAACTCCTGTTCTCATTCACCCAGAAGTGGGTTTGATTTGTTGAAGCCATGCAAGGAGTGCGCAGGTTGAAGAGAAGTCTCAGTTGTGAATTTGAGCAAAGGAAATCAAAGACTGTTGCTGCAGAAATTGCACAGAGTCGAAGAAGTTCGAACACTTGAAGTGTTTGCAGGGTTGAGCTCAAGGAGTGCATGCAATTTCCTCTGAAGAATCAGAGTGGAAAAGATCAGGAGGTATAGCACCTTCGTGGTATCGTTGAAAGAGATCCTAGGAGGTTTGGGTCGAGGAAGGTTCAAGCAGGAGTTGCAAGCACATGCATCAGAAAAGACAAGCCCTGAGAAGGGAAACTTAGCCATTTCCAAGAGATCTTCAAGGAGGAGGAATCAACGGTTAGGATTCACCGAGGAAAACTACGAAATCCCGTCAGCCGTTGGATTTCAGGAAGTTGCATCAGGTTTAAGCCCCAGCGAGAAGAGGAGGAGTCCCAAAGGAGTTATCAAGATATTGGCGTCATCAGTTTTTCATAAGGCAGAGAATCGAGACCTTGAAAGTCCCAAAATCCCGAGAAAGGATCTCAACCGTTGATCTTGGCAGGACGCGTGGCAGGAGATCTAGACGAATCGACGTTCGGAACATCGGAGTTCCAGGGGTAAGAACTTGTGCACATAGAAATCACGATTGGTGATTTCCCAATAGGATCAGAGCCATTGATATCTGCAGGTACACATGGAGAGAAATCCCGGGTATTCGGAGTTCAGGATATCAGGATTTCTGGAGTCGTGAATTCTTGCATAATGGAATCACGATCCGTGATTTCCTGACACGGTTGGAACCGTTCGATCTGAGGGACATGTGTCCGAGGATCCAAGGGAGTCGGGGTTCAGGGAATTGAAAGTCCTGTGCACATTGACAATGAGAATCGCGATATTTTTAAACGTGATTTCCCGATCAACCCGGAAGTGTGGGCCACAAGATCTAGAGAGAAGGACAGGTGGCATCAGAGATCAGAGGATCGGGGATCCGAAGGACGTAATTTTTACACTCAGTTTTGCGAAGTCCAAAACTCCGATAGGGAAAGGACTGTGGTCTTGTGGACAAGTAGGTCACATGCGAAAGAGTTAGCTGGAGGGAGCTAAGGGGAGTCGAGAGTATCGTTGTTGATCGAAAATCGGGGATCCGTGAGGTGAGTAATTCAAGACCTCCCAAGTGTTGATTTCCCGATGGGAGAATTCCCGATAAAAGCAAGGAATACGAGGGTGGATATCCATCGGGGTTCAGGGATTAGTAAGACCTGATCTGGTGGCTGTAGGACTCGCGAACACGCGAGGTCCAATTTCATGATAGGGAAAAGGGAGATCTTCAAGAGCATCCTGTGGGTGTGAAGAACTCCCGATAAGGGGTTGAAAGAGCATTTTAGCTCTTCGGGTCTAAGGAAGAGAAGGTCCTGGTGGGAGAAGACGTGCCTGGTCGGTGGCGATCTACATCAGAGTGGTATCAGAGCTGATATCTTGTTTGTATATTTCAGGCAAGAGGAGTGAAGAAGGAAAGAAGCACTCTGATACGCACGTCAGAGTGGTATCAGAGAGAGAAAATCTCTTTGTTTTCTGTAGCAGAGAAGAAGAGGAAATTTCACCATGCCGTCGAGGAGAGAAAGACAATCACCCAATCCAGAGGATAGGGGAAACCAAAGAGGAAGAGGAAGACAAGTACAGAATACAAAAATGGAAAGGTAGATACATAATCTCCGAGCGAGATTAGAAGATATGGAATCAAGGTAGAGACGCACAGCCAGTACTGGAGATTTGAGTGAATCCAAAGGTGAAGTTGAGGTTGAACAACAAGGAGAAGTTGCAGCCGAAGATGCAGCCAATGAGCGATTAATTAAAGCTATCACCCGAATGAGTTCAAAGACAAAGATGGACCTTCCAGCTTATGAAGGAAGTCTGGATGCAGAAGAGCTTCTAGATTGGATCCGAGCTCTTGAAACCTACTTCGATTATGAGGATATCGAAGAAGATAAAAAGGTCAAGCATGCTCTCACCCGATTGAAGGGACATGCAACTTTATGGTGGGATGAGCTTCAAGAAGATAGACGTTCCAAAGGAAAGCAAAATATCAAAAGCTGGGATCGAATGATTGCGAAGATGAAGGAAAAGTTCATCCCAAGGGATTATCAAATCACATTGTTCAGGAGAATGCAGAACCTGAGACAGAAGTTGATGACAGTAAAGGAGTATACTGAGGAATTCTATAAGCTCAATATCAGAGCAGGTCATTAGGAGAGCGATGATGAAAAAGTTGCCAGGTATATGAATGGATTAACATATGATATCCAGGATGAAATGAGTATGACAACCATCAAAATAGTGGAGGATGAGTATCAAATGTCATTGAAAGCAGAAGAAAAGATAAGTCGTAAGCCAGCACAGCGAGGCTGAGGTAGGAACCAGCCAAAAGGTAAGTCAGTTGCTCAAGATAGGTTCCATAAATCTAAGGACGACTGGAAAAAGCCTCAGAATAGAACCGAAAGAGGTGGAAGTTCACAACGAGGCTAGCACGTTGAACAACGAAGGCAGCAGACAGAACAGAGCGGAGGATACGATGATAATAACACATTTCCTCGTACCAGAGGTAGAGGAAGAGGCAGAGGTGGAGTCATCACATGCTTCCCATGTGGAAAGAATGGACACAAGGCAGTTGACTGTCCAGATAGGAAGAAGGATGGAGGAGAAGCTCACATCGCCGAGGCACAGAGGCGAAATACTGAGGCAGAAGATGCAGATGACGGAAGGTCGTTGATGATGCGTAAGGTTCTCTTAACACCCGAGAAGGAGGTGGAGGACATAGCTCAAAGAAATGAACTTTTTAGAACTGCATGCAAGACCAAGGACATGAAATGCAAGGTTATTGTGGACAGTGGTAGCACCGACAATCTCGTTTCAACCGAGATGGTGGAGAAACTGGAGTTGGAGACGACTGATCACCTGAGTCCATATAAAGTTTCATGGCTACAGAAGGCACATCAGGTAAATGTCACCAAACAGTGCTTAGTGGACATTAATATAGGAGGATATAATGATAAAATACTCTGTGATGTTATTCCTATGGATGTATGTCATTTATTGCTAGGCAGACCATGGCAATATGACAGGAACATAGTTCATGAT
Source organism: Picea sitchensis (assembly GCA_010110895.2). Lineage (NCBI taxonomy): Eukaryota > Viridiplantae > Streptophyta > Pinopsida > Pinales > Pinaceae > Picea > Picea sitchensis. The sequence continues at coordinate 76,473 of SNQJ01S0033909.1, forward strand.
GGGAAGATGAATACGTATACTTTGGAGAAAAATGGAAGAACACATATGCTACTTCCGATTAAAGACAAAGAAGTAAAACCAGAAACGAGAAATACTATACTTCTCATGAGTGGGAAAGAACTTCTGGCGGAAGTAAAGAAGAAGGAAGATCCACAATTCTTTGTGGTCAGGAAACCAAGAATTGTTTTGACCAGCACAAGAGTGGATGATTTGCCTGAAGAAATTCAAGAACTGTTGGAAGAGTTCGTTGACATAGTGGTAGACGAATTACCTCATTCGTTGTCATCGATGAGGAGTGTGAGTCATCATATAGACCTCATACCAGGAGCTAGTTTACCAAATAAAGTTGCATACAGGTTGATGCCGTAGGAGACCGAAGAAGTTAAAAGGCAGGTGTAGGAACTATTGGATAAAGGACTGATTAGGGAAAGTTTAAGTCTGTGTGTCGTTCCAATGGTACTAAGTCCAAAGAAAGATGGAGGTTGGAGAATGTGCACAGATTCTAGAGCCATTAACAAGATAACCATCAGGTATAGATTTCCATTGCCACGGATGGATGACTTGATGGACTGTTTAAGTGGAGCTCAATTTTTTTCAAAGTTTGATTTGAAAAGCGGATACCATCAGATTCGCATGAGGGAAGATGATGAGTGGAAGACAGCCTTCAAGACCAACGAAGGGTTGTATGAATGGATAGTCATGCCGTTTGGCTTGACGAATGCACCAAGTACCTTCATGAGGTTAATGAATGAAGTGCTGAAGGAATTCGTTGGTAAGTTTGTCATTGTTTATCTGGATGACATATTGATTTTCATCAAAACAAAAGAAGAACATCTGAAGAATTTAGCTACAGTAATGAGGAAGCTATAGCAAGAGAAGTTGTTGATCAATGTGAGGAAATATTCATTTATAAAGACAAAAATCATTTACTTGGGATTTGTCATATCGGAAAATGAATTGAAGATGGATCCAAGTAAAGTGGAGGTAATTCAAAATTGGCCATCACCGAGAAATGTTTTCGAGGTGAGAAGTTTTCATGGACTGGCTAGTTTCTACCGAAAATTCATCAGGAATTTCAGTGGAATTAGCACAACAATGATGGATACTGTCAAGAAAAGACATAAATATTTTCATTGGACTGAAGAGGCAGAGAAGAGCTTCAATCTGTTGAAGCGAAAGATCACAAAACAACCGGTTTTGGTGTTGCCGGACTTTACGAAAGTGTTCCAGGTAAAATGTGATGCAAGTGGCTTTGCCATAGGAGCGGTCTTAAGCCAGGAGGATAGACCAATTGCATATTTCAGCGAGAAGATGGATGAGGAAAAGGTGAAGTGCTCCATGTATGACAAAGAATTTTATGCTATCATACAGGCGTTGAAGAAGTGGAGGCATTACTTGATCCCAAAAGAATTTGTTCTGTATAGTGATAATCATGCATTGCAGTTTGTGACTCAACAGGAGAAGTTGAATCAGAAACATGCTAAATGGGTAGAGTATATGCAAAATTTTACATTTGTAATTAAACACATTTTAGGTACTGCTAACAAAGTGGTTGATGCTTTGAGCAGGAAGTGTTTGTTGCTGCAGGAGTTCCAGGTCAAAACATTGGGTTTTGAAAATCGTAAGGACATGTATGCAGGTGATGCAGATTTTGCAGAGGCATATGAGGCAGCTAAGAATCCATTTCTCAGAAACAGAAGCCCATGGATAGATTACATGATCCAAAATGGACTGTTGTTCAGAGGCAATCAACTGTGTATTCCAAATTGCTCCATGAGGGAGAATCTGCTAAAGGAGAAGCACAGTGGTGGAGTGGCAGGGCATTTTGGCCACGACAAAACATTTGCAAAGATGAATGAGTCATATTTTTGGCCAAGGATGCGGTCAGATGTCAATAGGTTTGTTGACAGATGTAGAATTTTCCAGCATTCAAAGGGCAGGAAGAAGAATGCAGGATTCTATCAATCATTACCCATACCCAAGAGGCCATGCGATGAAATCAGCATGGATTTTGTATTGGGATTGCCTAGGACGCAAAGAGGACATGATTCGATCTTTTTGGTGGTTGACAAGTTTTCTAAAATGGAACATTTTATTCCAGGCCAGAAGACCAACGATGGGACTCATATCGCAAATCTGTTTTTCAAGGAGATCGTTAGACTTCATGGTTTACCCAGAAGCATAGTATCGGAAAGGATACGAAATTCATTGGACATTTCTGGAGGACAGTCTCGAAGAAGATGGGAACTAACTTGATGTTTAGTTCTGCCTATCATTCTCAGATAGATGGGAAAACAGAGGTGGTAAATAGAAGTCTGGGATATTTATTAAGAAGCTTGGTGATAGAGCACCGCAACAGTTGGGACAATGTGTTGCCACAGGCAGAGTTTGCGTACAATGACTCAGTGAATAGAAGCACAGGAAAAATTCCATTTGAGATTGTATATGGCAGGAAGCCAAGAGGAGTATCTAAACTGAGGGATTTAGAGCAGATAATAACTAAGAGCACAAGCACTGAAGAATTCACAGAGGCGATGGAAGAACTTCATAGCAGGGTGAAGGAGCGATTGCTGAAATCAAACCAGGAATATAAGTGCAGAGCAAATCAGCATCGGAGACAACTTTAGTTCGAAGTTGGTGATCTAGTTCTGGAACACCTGAGGAAGGAAAGGTTCCCAAGAGGAACATACAATAAGCTAAAAATGAAAAAAATTGGGCCATGCAGAGTCCTAAAGAAATTGGGAGAAAATGCTTATGAAATTGAGTTGTCGGATGGGATCGGAATATCTTCGACATTCAATGTATCAGAATTATATCCATATAAGGCTGAGGAAGCAGGAGATTGAAGTGATGAACATCCATAAATCCAGTGGAAGAAGCAGATGCCAATTGCAGAGAAGCCACAGATGGAGCATATACTTGACAAGAGGGTGAGTAAAAAGACCAGACGGAAGCAATATTTCAAATATCTGGTGAAATGGAAGAACCACCCAGTGGAAGATGACAACTGGGAGACTGAAGTAGAGATTTAAAAGCATGGACATACCATGCAGGAGCTCATGGACAGGAGCCCATGAAAGTTTTCAAGACGAGGAGTATGATGCAGGAGCATCGCCCAAGACAAGCGAGCCAGCATGGAAGACAATGAACAGCTGGACAAGTCCAGCCAAAACTTTTTGAATTTTCATACAAGATGATGCGCCAATGTATAAATAATGCATTTATGGAAAGCACCTTTTGTATATTGTATCAGATCTCGAGCCATACGCTCTTGTCTGAAGTAGACAGGAGGCATTTAATAGATTTAATGTTGGTAGATAGATGTTTTAAGGCAGGATTTGGTAGTTTAGAGTTTGAGAGGAAAAATGGATATAGACACCCTCATTGTATCATTGTAAGATAATCAAGCATTCAGGAGAAGAGAAGAGCAAGCAGAGAATATTGTATGAAGAACACCCATGTACAGACATTTTGAATTAATAGAAGGAAGCTTTGATTCAAGCACATGGTTTGTGTTGTTTTCTCTGTGTATTGATGTTGTATTCAGGAATGCTTGTTTCTTGTTATGCGTCACTTTGTATATGCTATGCATGTGATTTCATGTTTCAAACTGAAGTCTGAAAGGGAGAGAGAGTGAGGTTCAATTGTTTCCTCTATTTGAGCCAGGAGATTCCTGCAGGGGGTGCAGTTGAATTCATCCGCAAGGAGTGCGTTGATGAAGGCTCAGTAGTCTAACTCTTGTTCTCATTCACCTAGAAGTGGGTTTGAGTTGTTGAAGCCATGCAAGGATCTGAAGAGAAGTCTCAGTTGTGAATCTTAGGAAAGGAAATCAAAGACTGCTACTGCAGGAATTGTGCAGAGTCGAAAGAAGTTTGAACACTTGAAGTGTTTGCAGGGTTGAGCGCAAGGAGTGCACGCAAGTTCCTCTGAAGAATCAGAGTGGAAAATCTCAGGAGGTATAGCACCTTCGTGGTATTGTTGAAAGAGAGCCCAGGAGGTTTGGGTCGAGGAAGGTTCGAGCAGGAGTTGCAAGCGCAGGTGTCGGAGAAGACAAGCCCTGAGAAGGGAAACTTAGCCATTTCCAAGATATCTTCAAGGAGGTGGAATCAACAGTCAGGATTCACAGAGGAAAACTATGAAATCCCATCAGCCGTTGGATTTTGGGAAGTTGCGTCGGGTTTAAGCCCCAACGAGCAGAGGAGGAGTCCCAAAGGAGTTATCGGGATATTGGCATCGTCGATTTTTCATAAGGTAGAGAATCGAGACCTTGAAAGTCCCAAAATCCTGAGAAAGGATCTCAACCGTTGATCTTGGCAGCACGTGTGGCAGGAGATCTGGACGAATCGGCATTCAGAGCATTGGAGTTCCAGGGGAAAGAACTCTTGCACATAGAAATCGCGATTGGCGATTTCCCAATAGGATCAGAGCCATTGATCTCTGCAGGGACACATGGAGAGAAATCTCGGGTATTCAGAGTTCGGGATATCGGGATTTCTGGAGTCGTGAATTCTTGCATAATGGAATCAGGATCCGCGATTTCCTGACATGGTTGGAACCGTTCGATCTGAGGGATACATGTCCGAGGATCCAAGGGAGTCAGGGTTCTGGGAATTGAAAGTCCCATGCACATTGACAATGGGAATCGCGATATTTCGAAACGCGATTTCCCGATCAACCCGAAAGTGTGGGCCACAAGTTCTAGAGAGCAGGACAGGTGGCATCAGAGATCGGAGGATCGAGGATACGGAGGATGTAAGTTTTACGCTCAGTTTCACGAAGTCCAAAACTCCGATAGGGGAAGGAATGTGGTCTTGTGGACCAGTAGGTCACATGCGAAAGTGTTAGCTGGAGGGAGCTAAGGGGAGCCGAGAGTATCGTCACTGATCAAAAATCGGGGATTCATGAGGTGAGTAATTCACGACCTCCCAAGTGTCGATTTCCCGATGGGAGAATTCCCGATAAAAGAAAGGAATACGTGGGTGGATATCCATCGGGGTTCAGGGATTAGTAAGACCTGATCCGGTGCTGTAGGACTCGCGAACACGCGAGGTCTGATTTCCCGATAGGGCAAAGGGAGATCGTCAAGAGCATCCTGTGGGTGTGAAGAACTCCCAATAAGGGGTTGAAAGAGAATTTTAGCTCTTCGGGTCTAAGGAAGAGAAGGTCCTGGTGGGAGCAGACGTGCCTGGTCGGTGGCGGTCTGCATCAATACGTCATAAGAGTTTCTTTTGTTTGTAAAGGTATATCTAACATTAATGCCATTTTTCGAAATCCATCGGTGTATTCTTGCACTGTTTGTCCTTTTCTTAGTTTTAAATATTGTCATTCAATTAATGCTTTTTCTTTATAACCCAAAGGATAGAATTGTTTCCTAAGTGCAGAAATGAAGCTTTTCCATGATGGAAATACCTTACCCACTTGTTGCGTTCCATTTTGCAACTTGCTTTGCCACCAGATGAGAGTTGTACCTGCAAGTCTCAAAGATGCCAGCTTGATTTGTGTGGCTTCATCCTTGATCTATTGCACAGTATGGTAAACCTCCATTTGCCTAATCCAATTGACAAGTTTTTCTGCATTTACTTCACCATCATTTATGGGTAACTCAAATTTAACATCAAGTTTTAACAATGGCATTTCATTCTTATGCTTATAAACATGTTTCTTTCCATTAGATTTAGAACTTGAACTTGAGGAAGAAGGAGAAGAAGGAGGTGATGATGGAGGTGAAGGAGGAATCTGAGGATCATCCTCTTCCTCTTCACTTTTTCCCTTTGAAGATTCACCCAAAACTGGTCTCTTTCATTCCAAGTAATCCTCTTACAAAACTTTCACCATCTCCGACATAGCAAGGAAAGTTTTCCAGAACTCTTTCTCATCCTGAGAAAGCCCTTCCTCCGATGCCATCTTCTCGCTATCAAAAGCTCTCTTTCTTAATCCAATTAATGGATTCTCTGCAATAAGCTCACCTTCACGACGATGTATCTTTTCCCTGGTTAACATGCAAAACTCAAATCCAAACCTCAACTAGCTCAGATACCACTTGATCCGTAAAGATCTCTTAATGACTGTGGTTGAGTTTTTAATTGCATGTGTTAATTAACCATTTGAGAAGCTTAATGAAAGAATGAGGAAATAAGAGGAATTATGACAGCCATATACACATATGCAGATATGAAATGAAGTAATAAACAACAAACCATAACAAGANATAACCCAAAGGATAGAATTGTTTCCTAAGTGCAGAAATGAAGCTTTTCCATGATGGAAATACCTTACCCACTTGTTGCGTTCCATTTTGCAACTTGCTTTGCCACCAGATGAGAGTTGTACCTGCAAGTCTCAAAGATGCCAGCTTGATTTGTGTGGCTTCATCCTTGATCTATTGCACAGTATGGTAAACCTCCATTTGCCTAATCCAATTGACAAGTTTTTCTGCATTTACTTCACCATCATTTATGGGTAACTCAAATTTAACATCAAGTTTTAACAATGGCATTTCATTCTTATGCTTATAAACATGTTTCTTTCCATTAGATTTAGAACTTGAACTTGAGGAAGAAGGAGAAGAAGGAGGTGATGATGGAGGTGAAGGAGGAATCTGAGGATCATCCTCTTCCTCTTCACTTTTTCCCTTTGAAGATTCACCCAAAACTGGTCTCTTTCATTCCAAGTAATCCTCTTACAAAACTTTCACCATCTCCGACATAGCAAGGAAAGTTTTCCAGAACTCTTTCTCATCCTGAGAAAGCCCTTCCTCCGATGCCATCTTCTCGCTATCAAAAGCTCTCTTTCTTAATCCAATTAATGGATTCTCTGCAATAAGCTCACCTTCACGACGATGTATCTTTTCCCTGGTTAACATGCAAAACTCAAATCCAAACCTCAACTAGCTCAGATACCACTTGATCCGTAAAGATCTCTTAATGACTGTGGTTGAGTTTTTAATTGCATGTGTTAATTAACCATTTGAGAAGCTTAATGAAAGAATGAGGAAATAAGAGGAATTATGACAGCCATATACACATATGCAGATATGAAATGAAGTAATAAACAACAAACCATAACAAGACAATTGATAACGGAGTTTGGCACAACGTTGCCTACGTCTCCAGGCCTTTGTCTCTGTGGGGGAGGCTTCTTTATTTCTGTTAAAAGATCAAAAATACATTGCAGCAGTGCCAATTGGCTACAATACTAATCTATTCATGTTCTTCCAGATCTCTACAACGCAACAAAATAAATGACATGCAAAACGGATGACCGAAGCTCCCAGAAATGGCCTGCAAGTGTCTGCTCCTCAATAGCTTCCCTGCATAAAAATGGCTTTGGCTTGGCTTCCCTTCAGCATAACTCTGCTCTGACTATCCTCCTTGGCCTCAAACAAGCTTGGTTTTTATAGATCTGAAGTTGGTTATCCATCCCCAACTTCCTCCCAAAATTTGGGCTCCAAAAATGCCCAATATCTCCCAAAAATGGACAAAATCCTCCATTAACAGGCTTAAAATCAATAAAATCCACTAAACATTATAAAAAAAATCACTTTGCATAAATATTTGGGTGTAGCCCCCAAAAGTGGGCGACTTTGGTCATATGGGGGAGTGACCATGTGGCCAGGCGCTCCACCTGTGTGCTAGCCCCCTGTCCGGCTGGCTCCTGGTCTTCGGGCATGTGCATAGGACTGGTGGCTAACAACTTACCCGCGCACATATGGTGCCCCTTTTGGTGGATGACTCCTAGTCCTATGGGATCCACCCGAGATCTAAGGGCTAGTACCTATCATGACCCCCGCGCTCTGCCTTGTCGCTTGGTTCTATGGTAGGGGTGTGTGAATAGACCACGAGCTAGGGATAAGCCCTAGCCCTTTCCGCCCCCAAATAAACATTTAATCAAACATAAATATAAAATTTTCCATATGGTTATTAAGAAACACCGGTGGAGCAGGTGGTTATCCTGGTCCTGCCAGTCCATAGCTTGGAGGAGGTTGGGGGTTCGACTCCGGTGGAGACCTCATATTTTGCACAACCCGAAATCCAACCACAGGGTCCCATGTGGTAGCCCATGATTGGGCCATTTGGTACCTCTCCATTCGTTGAGAATGATGCCATGTGTCAAACGATGATTCACCCATGTGTCTATCAAGGTGTTTGCCCAGTCATGCCCAGTTAGCAACCATACCACCATGTCAGCATGGCACTGTTCTTGCCACGTAAGCCTGTGCCATGTGTCACCCTTACAGTGGTGACACATGTCGCCCTCTGATTGGTCCAAATCACTTATTGTACGCCCTGTCATCTGCCATGTGTCATCTCCAGAAGATTCCACATCAGCTATACGATTGTACGACCTGTACAGTCAGTCTGTCATGCGGCACTGTACGGACTATACAATCACCCATTTTTTTTGCTTGTTTGGGTTTTCGAACAAAATGCAATATCTTTCGCATGCGAAGCCCATTTGACGAACTAAATATATGGACGGAATCAGGAAGACGAGACGGATGCAATGGCGTTGGTTTTGTCAAATTCTGAGCACTTTCCTTTTTGAGCCTTTTTGAGCCCTGTCGGGCTCCTGGATCCGATTATGGATCATACATCCATCGCTGTAAGCACCACTTTGTTCTCATTAATATAAATCTATGCTTGGCCTATTTTCTTTAAATTTTGTGTATGTTTCATGAACTTGTTTATTTCATAGATCCATTATGAAGCTAATCATGGTAGAGTAGGAAGTATCATTGTTGTTTCTCACTGTATTACAAGAACTTCTGAAAAACTTGGATATCAATATCAGCCTGGATTGAGCAAAGAAAAATGTCGGTAAAAAGGTATTTACTATTCTTCCTTCTTCTTATTTGATAGTTTAGCTTCATGAAAAGGAAATTCAATGTCCATAATAACACTTTTCTATCTTGGTAATAGGGGTCTAGTATCCAAGAGGAAATCCACTTGTCCACAGGGGGATTATCCTATAACACTAGGGACTGTGATAAAGTGTTCGACCTTCTCAAAGAGAAATTGAGTATTGCACCTATTTTAACTTATCCTAACTAGAAAATTGAGTTCATTATGAAAATTGATTCCTTTTCAATTGCGTTGGGTTCTATCCTAACATAAATAGGGGATGGAAATCGCGATCATCCTGCCTATGTTTCCAACAGAAATCTTTCTGAGGATAAGAAAACCTATACTACAACTGAAAGGGAAGGTTTGGCAATGGTTTTTTATGTACAAAAGTTTTGACATAATTTTTTAGGAAATCATTTTATGTTTTTTACTCATCACTCTACTTTGAAGTATCTGGTTAAAAAACCTATGTTAGAAGGTTGAATTTGTAGATGGTTGTTTTTATTTCAAGAGTTCTCTTTTGAAGTCATTGAAAATCTTGGTAAACCAAATGTTGGGCCAGATCTTTTTTCTCGACCAGAGTTAGGAGAAAGTGTCGAACCTGTTAGCGATCAAAAACACACTGGCAATTTTTTGAAGAATGATGCCTAATATTGCAGGGAACTTTTGACTACCTTCCTGAGCTCCAAATGCATATTTGAAAAAACCATTGGAAAGCTTAGGATTTCTAGATGTCGATCGACTATTCAATCATGTAAAACAGACTCTCCACGACTGAGAAATTTGATTTTAAAAAAATCTACGCTTTCACCAGCTAACTCGTCTTGAACTTTGCTAGTTAGCTGGTGAAAGATCTGCTTTTCACCGGCTAAGGAGCAGATTTTTGGGTAAATTAGCTGGTGACAGCTTGTCACTGCCAAAATGACCAAAGTTTTGCTCAGATCAGGATTTTTGAGTTTGAATGGTTTGAAACCTATTCAAATGGACAGTTGTTGAATTATCAAGTCTAATTCAATGGCTATTTTTGATGAATAAGGGAAAGAAGAGGTGTTTCAATCATTTTTGGTGTCTTTTTCAAAGGCAGAAAATTAGGGTTTTTGCACACTTCACCAAATTCAAATTTTATCTTTGGAGGACCAAATAAAACAACCTTGGGAGGCTAAACTACACTTCATCAACACTCTACTACTCTTAGAGATCATTAGATATGGATTGACCTCATCTTGAGGGGTTTTCCTATTTATTTGTAAATATTGTTTTACTTTCTGTTTTTAGAATAATTGATCCATCTTTTTAGGATCTAAAACTGCTTTGTAAAGGATATAAAGTATAGGGATTCAGTCTGAGGAAGGGTTCAATTTTGGATACAAAAAATGCCTTATTGTAAACAAACCTTTTGATGTTAATACAAATAACAGGTTCCTCTCTCTATTGATGTCAGTTTTCCACCTTCTTTCTACACTTTAATTCATGTTTTTTTTATCTACAGATGACTGTTATCTCATTGGTTAGCTCATAACTGAATTAATAGTTTCTTCAGTGTTTATTAAACCCTACCTTGTGTACTTGGTTTATAAGCATTTGTTCTTCACCCACTTCAAGTAATTAACTGATTATTAATCCTTGAGAGCATTGTTTCATTTGATTCTCATTTTGACTGTCTATATACCATATTGTTGCTGAGTTATCCCATTGATCCACATACACAAAACACAAAAAACATTTTGACTTGAAGTTACCAAGAAGCTTTGGTCTACAACCACAAAGGGTTTCTTGGAGTGATAACAAATTGGTGTCATTGCCGGGGAGAGGAGATCGAAGCTCAGCTTCCTTGGGACACAACATAGATCCAGCTTTGATGATAGACAAAGCTTGGAAATTATTTGGTTGTAATCATCTATCTGGCGACTCCATGAAAGATGAATTCAGTGGCGAATCCATTGTTCATAAATCTGTTGGTGACTCCACTGGTATGACATGAACCAGATCTTTGCTAAGAGGTATGCATTCTGTGCTTTTTCAAAAATTGTTGGTTTCCTTAATCTAGTGCCTAGCAGAGATGAATAGGAATGCAGCCTTCCCATATTTCGAGGAGAAGAATGGGAAGTGCCAGCTGAACACTTGTTGGATTTTCATGATTTTATCCATCGACTTGAAATTTTACATGAGGATGTTCAGATTCGACTCTTCTTTTTCTCATTAGAGGGAATTTCTCATGAATGGTGTCGGTCTCTTCCAAATGCAACTGTTAGTTCTTTGACATATTTCCATTTAGCCTTCAATTACTTTTGTAAAGATTATTTTCCAGTTGAATATCTTTTTGAAGGATGTTGTGAAGAGTTTTCTTCGTTTCATAAATCTTTATTTGTTGAAGAAGACATTTACCATGTAGGACAAGAGGTGTTGAAGGATAATAGTGACATATCTAATGTCATATCAAATGTGTCTGTTGTTTTGAATATTGATCAAAATCAACATGTCTCTTTTGGATGTATTGATGTCAAAGAACCAATGCATATATTAGTAGGAGAAAGTAATAGATCAACATATTTCAGATATGTGGAAAATACTATGAGCAACCCTCAACTTTTAGATTTGCAGACATAGGAAAATTGTAGCAGACATGAAGACTTGAAAGGTGATGAGTAGATTGACCAATCAGTAAGTGAAAGTATTGCATCTGCAGTATATGTTGAGGACAACCCACATTTTCCAGATTTGCAGACAAAGGCGGTTTGCAGCAGACATGAAGAGGAAGATGATAAGAAGAAGGGTCTAGATCTCAAGCAACCTTCATTCAACAATGAGATTAGTAAAAGTATCCTTCAACATCTTTTCAATTTACAATTGGATCAACAGTCCAAAGAGGTATTTCTTTGTGAATTTGTTGACCCTTTTGCTGACTATTTAGAGTCTATAAACAACATAAATCCAAAAATATTTATGTTAGAAGAAGGTCGGTCTTGTCATCTTTTCAAATTGCATTACCACAATCTATGGTTTATTTTATCTTTTGGGAAAATATCAAGGATGATATTAGCAAGTCAATTACTTTCTTGGCTACTTTGGAAATTTAGTTTTACTTGATCAATCTGCCTCTACTGGTTAGTGTAGGGATTGATAGAAGAATAAGATCTTTCTTTGAGCAGGTAGATTACTTTCAGTTTTCTTAATTAGGCAAAGAGAATCCCATTTCACACTTAATGGTTGGATCTAGATCATCCCTCCATGTTGCAGCTACTCAATCAGCCTCGAGTCATCCATCAATCTCTCAGGTGTTTATTGCATATTCAGAGAAATTTGAACACCTATTGGTTGAACCCTAGGCAAAGTTAATCCGATTAGTTCAACAAAATGGCACTTATTCACATATAATCGCTGCCTCAACTCCTTTTGGAAAAAATGTAATTCCACGAGCTACAACTCTATTGAACGTTTCTCCTGTTTTAGATATCACATATATTATTGGTGATCAAACATTTGTTAGGTCAATCTATGATGGAAATTCTCTCTGTATAGTTCATTACATTGGGACAGGTCCCTGCATAATGAGTATTAGGCCAACTTTCTTTTTCACCAGACAAGTCAAATGTGGATGCAGCTCCAAATTCTAGTATTGATGTCTCAAACTTAGATTCAGAGCCCGTTGGGAAGTCAACTTGGTTGAAGAAAACATCTTAACAGGGATTGAGATAAAGTAGAGATGGTGAGGAGAATTGAATTGTGGAGGGTAGCTTCTTCTCATGGAGCCTTCGTTGATTGTGGAAAATATTGTGAATTACATGCAAAAGAATTTAAACCACCGATGGTGCAATGTGTAGATATCTAAGAAATACTACCAAGTGTATTATTAAGTGTCACAGGGAAAATATAGGGTAGTATTCCACTTGTGACAATGCAAGAGTGCAAGTTTAATAATCTGGGTCAGATTCCTGCATTAGGGGAACTATGACACTGAGAATACGACAGGTTTTATTGTCTAATCTACAGATGTTTTGCTGTGAAAATCAAGGAGGGTCATGTCATTTTTCAAAGACATGAAGATCAATGACTCCTAACCTTGGTTGCCCGATCGTTGAAAGCTATCAGTCAAACTGTAACAAATTCTTTGTTCACAAAATATTTGCCTGCACTGTCACAAATATGAATGTTGACCCAATGTTTTTCCTTTAGGCGACGTAATCAAAATTAGAAGATACCGTCGATTCTTTCCTCTTCTTGCTCGCAATACCTAGAAAGTATGCTCGGAATTTGATTTATCTAATATTTTGTTTCTATAGAGTCTGACAGCTTGGCAAATCGACACCTAGACACTTGTATTCTACGTTTGAAGGTTTTGTTGGGTGGTGAAAAATGCAAATCTTGGGCGGCTATATCATCAAACATTGGGCAGCCTGTGGGATTTTGATAGCTGCATCGACCTGAAGATTAAAAGAAAATATTTGAAACAACAAGCGTTGTATGAAGTCAACACATGTATTTCTTTTGATACGCCAAGCTAATTGATGATACATATGCCCGATTTGTAGACAGAAAATGTTCATGCAGCAATGAGGATTGATCTTGATTTATGATGCTTTTGAGTATGAGAACTGTCGCTCGTCTATTACAATTCCATGTATGGAATTTTTCAGAACATTTCATCTATGGATGAACTAGCAGCAATGCCAAGTTGGACTGAGAACAAGCCTCTACGAATTACAACAATATTTACCTATCTAAGTCCAAAATTTGTGAAGGAGAAGGGACCAAAGTATGTCAAGTTCTCAATAGCTAATGGAGCATTGAAAGCAGCTCCTACTATGAGTATAAATGATTCCTTTTTGGACCTTTTGAGTGATGGAACAATTGTGCATGAAAACAATCAACATGTGTAGAAGTTGGGGGTGATCCTTCCAATGGGATAGATTTTTTTGATCACTTGAAGCGCTTCGTGGAAGATCCTCAGACTAAAGAGGTCGCAAAGGAGGCAGCTGATATGGTCTTAGCAGATGACATTTTCAGTTCAATAGTTGCAGCTGTTACTGAAGGTCGTTCCATTTTACAACAACATGAAGGCTTTAATTATGTACACAATATCCTCAAATATTGGTGAAGTTGCTTCAATATTTCTAATGGCAGCTCTAGTAGGAGATGGTCATACACTTGTAAGCTTTCCCCAACTCAGGACATGAGACCAATGTTCCTCTTGGGAAGGGTTTTAGGTGTCTCTCTTCAAGGAAAGATCACATGTTTTCTCCTTTGAAGGAAATCCATGTGATTACTTCTCAACTGGAAAAGCTAAAGCTATAACCCTTAATCATTCATTAACAAGGTTTTGAGCCATGGGCTTATAGGAGGAAGAAGATCTCTAATATCTATATTCATCAGGGCTAGGCAGCCAAGATCTAGATTTGTGGCAATATATATCGGGTTTTGGTACATTTTATTTCTGAGGATATAGGTGGTTGGCTCAATCTTCTAATTCAATATGGATCAGTTATCTTCTGAAAATCTTCTTCGAGAGTCCTTTCAGGGCAATGACATGACTGAACAACTTGCATTGATATGGAGGTGATAATAGAAGCTGAGGTGGTTACGATGGAGATCGAAATAGAGATGGACATTGGTTCACAAGGTGCAATGATGCTCTTTGAATAAACCAAGCAGGGTGAAGTGTTTGATTCAACACACCCGGGTTTACTTTTTTTTTCTTGGTGCATTGCATCTAGAGTATGTTTCAAAGGACTTCTAATAGATGATCTATTGTTATTGCAACTTTTTACTGAAGGCATATCAAGACAAATGCTTTGTATCTAAAGCTACTGGAAAATGAAAAGTCAAAGACGTCAAGCTGCCTGCAATACTCTCATTTCAAGGTTGAAGTTATCCTGGAATTTTCAAAACCATGGTTACATATCTCACCATCCTACCTATGTTCAACACTTTTCTTCTTAATGAAGAGATTTCCACAACAGATGCCATGTCGATGTGCAAACAACATTTCCAGGGGAATTTGAAGCAGACATGTTACAGATAAAGAAGATTGGGAAAGATAACAACAAACTTTGGAAAATAGCTAGATGATAAATTGTAAAGGTTGAATGAATCCATGCCCAATGCTAAAGGCAACTGGAACTACTAAGTTCTTGGAAACCTTGCAGGGAGTTATCCATCCCAGTTGGATCCAATGTTAGCAATCAAAAGTGCACTGGCAATTTTTTGAATAATGATGTCTAATATTGTAGGGAAATTTTGACTACCTTCCTGAGCTCCAAATGCATATTTGAAAGCACCATTGAAAAGATTAGGATTTCTAGATATCGATCGACTATTCAAGCATGTAAATCAGACTCTCCATAGCTGAGAAATTTGATTTTAAAAAAAAATTCACTTTCACTAGCTAACTCATCTTGAACTTTGCTAGTTAGCTGGTGAAAGCTCTGCTTTTCACCAGCTAAGGAGAAGATTTTCGAGTAAATTAGCTGGTGAAATCCTGTTACTGCCAGAATGACCGAATTTTTGCCCAAATCGAGATTTTTTGAGTTTGAATGGTTTGAAACCTCTTCAAATGGACAGTTGTTTATTATTGAATTATCAAGTCTGATTCAATGGCTATTTTTGATGAATAAGGGAAAGAAGAGGTGTTTCAATCATTTTTGGTATCTTTTTCAAAGGCAGAAAATCAGGGTTTTTGCACACTTCACCAAATTTGAATTTTATCTTTGGAGGACCAAATCAAACAGCCTTGGGAGGCTAAACTACACTTCATCAACAATCTACTACTCTCAGATATCATTAGATATGAATTGAGCTCATCTTGAGGGTTTTTCCTATTTATTTGTAAATATTGTTTTACTTTCTGTTTTTAGAATAATTGATCCATCTTTTTAGGATGTGAAACTGCTTTGTAAGGGCTATAAAGGCTGGGGATTCAATCTGAGGAAGGGTTCGATTTTGGATACAAAAAATGCCTTATTGTAAACATAACTTTTGATGTTAATACAAATCACAGGTTCCTCTCTCTATTGATGTCAGTTTTCCACCTTCTCTCTATTGATGTCAGTTTTCCACCTTCTTTCGCTACAGATGATTGTTATCTCATCGGTTATCTCATAACTGAATTAATAGTTTCTTCGGTGTTTATTAAACCATACCTTGTGTACTTGGTTTATAAGCATTTGTTCTTCGCCCACTTCAAGTAATTAATTGATTATTAATCCTTGAGAGCATTGTTTCATTTGATTCTCATTTTGACTGTCTATATAACATATTGCTACTGAGTTATCCCATTGATCCACATACACAAAACAGAAAAAACATTTTGACTTGAAGTTACCAAGCACCTTTGGTCTACAACCACAAAGGGTTTCTTAGAGTGATAACAAAACCTATAGATGACCGCCTCCTAGATGCAGATTTGTTCTGTATTGAGGCTATTTCTAATTATCTATCATACATTTCCCTATTCCTAATTATCTATCAAAAATTACAACAAATTATCAACTAATTGCGGGCCAATTATACAAACTGGGATTGGATAGTATCTTAAGATGTTGTGTACTTAATCATGAATGACCTAATATTTTTTGGGAGTGTAATAGTCGTGTTGTAGGAGGACATGTATGGGGAAAGGAAACCATTAGAAAAATCTTATAGGTAGGATTATGCTGGCCTACACTATTTAAATATGATAATTTCTATGTCTCGGACTACGATGTATCTCAGTGAGTGGGAAAACCATCACGCCATGAAGAGTTTCCTTTACACCTTGTTCGCACACTGCAAGACTTTCAAAAATTGGTTGTTGATTTCATCAGTTCGATAAATACCCTTGCAAAGCATTCAAAGGGATGATACATCATCACTGCAATGGACTACTTGACTCGATGGATTGAAGTAAAAGTTATTTGATATTTCTCTACAACCACCACAACACTATTTATTTTTGAGAATATCCTTACCAGGTTTGGTTGTCCTCAGAGATTGACTAGTGATCAAGAAGCCCATTTTATTAGTGATACTATCATGACCCTAACTAGATAATTCTTGGTTCAACATCATAAGGGTAGTCCCTACCATATGGAGGATAATGGTATAGAGCATTAATTTAATAAAATCTTGGAGATGGGACTGACTAAATTTTGTTGCACAAATTGGGATGATTGGAATGAGAGAGTTCTAGCTGTGTTATGGGCATACAGGATTACCATGAAGATAATAAACATGTATACCCCATTTCAACTGGTATATGGTAGAGAAGTAGTAGTGTCACCTCAATTTCTTACCCCAATTTTATTCATTGCGCAAGCTACTAAGATGACAAATGATGAATCTATTGTTGCATGGGTTGAGGAAATGAGGGGACCTGAGTAGGATAGATTCTTAGCAGACTTCCATCAAACTATGGATAAATCCAAAAAATAGGCTCGGCATGACCGACATATAAATCGTAATTCATTTGTGAAAGGTGACCTAGTCCTGTTATATAACATAAAGTATCATAAACATTCAGGGAATCTCTAAATGCATTGGATTGGACCTTTTATAGTTGCAAAAATCTGTGACTTTAGATTTGTTATACTAGTGCAATTTGATGGAGTTCTTCGACCAGGATGGGTGAATGGCACACACCTGAATCCATACCTTTCTACTTCATAAATTAATATTCATTTCGCTCCTATATTCGGGAGTGAGTGTCGTAGGTAGGATTTCTTATTCTGTCTCTGTTTTCCTCTTCTTTCAATAAAATGGTGACGTGTCCAGTTGTCACCCATCCTAGAAGTATAGTATTTCTTTCCACATCATCCATCTCGTATATTGCCTTTGTGGTCAGGGAGGTCTCAATCAAATCTTTTCGTATCAAGCATCTTTTGTGTTCCACTTTTGTGTGTTGTCTTTGTCCTTTTAGACATTAAATGACATTGGCACATTTTTTGTCTATTGTCTTATCATTAGCAATATGCCTCATTTAAGACTCACCAAATGTCATTCCTTTTCTAGTCAATTAATAGTGCGGACCTTACTTAACCACTTAGCTTGTGACCTCGTTACCATTTTTTCATTCGCAGTCATAATAGCCCAAATCCCCCTTGGATTTAGATGCATTGGGGGGTCATCTTTGACATTAATGATGAGTTATTTATACATTGTATCTCTTAATGCATGTCATGCACATCACTTCCTTCATGGTTTTTATACAATCGCCATTTCCTGACGACCCAACAATTACTGTGTTTTCATCGAGTTGTTGGTATATTCAATATTGGATTCTTTTGAGCACCCTATAATCCTTCATCCATGAATTCCCCCCTAGTGTTATTTGTTTACCAATATCGACTTGTTCCAATTGTTTGCATAACTAGTCAGGGGGGCCTCAGAATTGTTGTTCCACTGGAATTTATTGATCCATGGGTCACTATTCAAGGTGATCTGCATGGGAATGTCAAAAAAACCATGTTGGTTGACCTCATTTTTAGTGACCCTGCATAATTCCCACACATGGCTACCAATGCTTTCATGGATTTCACTACATTTCCTAAGGAAGAGTTCTAATAGTAGTGGAAGCTTGACTACATTCCCTTGTGGGATTCCACTTTGTTGTGTCTCTATGACCTTCTTTTCTTTCGTACTATCAGAGAAGCTGGACGATGCACCGAATTTCTGATCAACAAAGTGCACAAAAGTACCCTTTGGGTATACCAGGAATACCTAATCCATGTGGAGGACATCCATATTCTCACCGGGTTTTCCATGTAGGGCTAGGATGTCACCAAAGGATTTCAAGGCTTTTCGAAGCATGGTAAGAAGAAGGGGGAACTAATCCTCTATGAAAAATATGGTACATACCATAGAGGATGAGGAGTGAACATTGCATCGATTAATGAGGAGAAAGTCTCCATGGATTGTTATCTGATTGTGGGGAAGGTCATGCAAAAGTATAGGAAGGGCGATTGTACCATGGACGTCATTGTAGTGGTAGAGTTTAGAAAGAATGGAACACCTATGAATTGGTGAAAATACCTGCACACCAATTTGTTCCAGGATTGTGTAGATGCACATGAATGAGCCATCATTTTCATCTATGGCTACTTTCTCATGACCTTCACCATGTGGAAGTAGAATCCAATGAGGGGGTGCAATATCACTTGCAATGTCGATAGTTGTATTGCCAATATTTTTGGCCCATGGAATTTTATCCTTTCATATACCATTGAGGCCGCTCATAATGTCTCCTTTACAAAATGGTACAATGACCTCATTGCCCCAACATAGTGGCCGCAGATCCCACATGCACTACTTAATAGGCAGATCCACAATATCTGGAATCGGATGAGAGATGATCATACATTTGTACAGCCTATAGGGGACGATCTATCTCTTTTTCATATGTATTCATTACCATTTTACTTGGATGAGGTCATGTTCGATAAGGAATTCACCTTGTGGCCTCGGGTCACTGTAAAAAACAAGAATATGGGTGTCTCCTATACGATGCCCACAATTTCCCAAAGGTAAGCTCCTTTGCAATCTTTGGTGTCGGGACTAGTTCCTTCAAGAACTACATGATCCATTCCATCTCTGAGGGAAGGGATAACGAGGGAAATGAATAAATTCTACTAGGGTAGGCTATCTCTATCCCTCTTTCCTCCATTCTAGATGATGCTACTATATCCAGTAAGCAATTTTGCAGGTGTAATGATCCCAAGCCATTATGCAAGGATCATCACTGTTTTGGTGTCTTTTTAAAAATTTTCCTGAGTGAGGTATTTCGTCAAACACTTTGTTGATATACCTTTTAGATGTGTTTATATGTGTGTATGCATCAAATAACAGAAAGCGATAACCATGGAACATACCTCAACCATATGCAATAAGATAGACAAGCCAAAACATCTCAATTCTTCTTTATTCATAAAATAGAGAAACCTGCTACAATGAAGATGCCAATCTGGAATGCTCAACACATGGCCAAGAAGATAGACAATAGATAAGAGCTTCTACAAAATGCTCCCACTAATACAAAATATGCCTCCAAGGGATGAATGAGAAATGAAGATCAATACAAGTAGATCTGAATGCCAAACTCTCCAGCTGAAGAATGCCACGCTCCAATAGAAGGCTAAAACCCTCAATAACTCGGTCCTGCTGCCAAAAGTGTCCGATCACCCTAATAAATATGCCAAATGATAGATCGGGTGATGGTAAGAATAACCTAGGTGCCTGAATCTCCAATATCCCTCTCAATCTCCGTAGATCTGAATTTCCCACTGAATAGGGTGCCCCACTAGATGACTGAAACCCTAGCTGGTTCATCCCTGATGAATATGGCCTCCAAATGCTATGAAACTCTCCAAGAATATAGATCAGGCAATGGTAAGAATAACCCAGGTGCCTGAATCTCCAAGCTCCCTCTCAATCTCCGTAGATCTAAATTTCCCACTGAATGGGGTGCCCCACTAGATGACTGAAACCCTAGCTGGTTCGAAGGACTGAAACCCTAGTCGGTTCGGCCCTAATGAAGGAGGCCGCCTCCAAGCTCAAACTCTCCAAGAATAGATCGGGCTATGAGAACTTTGGAGAATTTTTGTCTGATTCTCAAGCGGATCTCCCTAG
Organism: Picea sitchensis; assembly: GCA_010110895.2. NCBI lineage: Eukaryota > Viridiplantae > Streptophyta > Pinopsida > Pinales > Pinaceae > Picea > Picea sitchensis. The sequence goes on from SNQJ01S0033909.1 coordinate 96,911, forward strand.
GATCTGAGTTTTACTAAATCACAGGACGAACTTGTGCGCCCTCTCTCTATTTGCATAAGTAATTGATGTGGAATCCTCTTGCAACTCAGTAGATCTAGAACTAGAATGGTGTGAGTATTGAATTTATAGATTCAAGTTTGGCTGCAAGATAGTGGAATCTTTCACCACCGACCGGCCCTCTATGGTTTGTTATGTCAAAACCCCTAAACCCCAATATTGGGCTCACTTAGCTAGAAGCTGCAATCAAAATAAGATCATCCATGAATGAATGAGAAGAGGCCCTGCCTTCCTTTTATAATTTTGCCTCACCTTGTTCCTCCAAAGTGACTTCATTTTGAGCCATTGATTAATTACCACTAAAATCAATTTTAATTAATTAATTAACCTTTTACCTTGAAAGCTCCTCATTCCTCCTTGATTTCCCTGCCACTGAAAGTCACTACTATCCCATCCCTGTAGGCTTTCCTCCCATTCTACGACGATTACATCAGAGGTTCCTCCAAGTAATAAAGCTTCCAAATGACTCCTTTCTGAATTCCTATCAATTTATCCAACATAGTCAAAATCATGGAAATTGTTAGAATGCAACAAAACCAAAACCAACCTCGTATGAATGGCGATAATGATGGAATATGATCATCACGTAACATGGACCCCACAACTCAAATACCCATTTACTCAATTTAGCAATCCATCCGGCTATTCTGGTCATCATAAAATCTTTGTTTCTAGGATGATGTAAGTCCTTAAAGTGGGGACATTATACCCCTCCTTAGAAAATTGTCATTCTCAAGTAATACCTTAAATCCCTTCCAAGTAAATACTAGATCCTATGTCCAATTGGTAGGATCCATAGTAGAACCTATCCAACGATGAACAATAACACAATCCACCCCTTGGATCCCATATCAAAACATGAACTACAATGCCTCGTGAGATATAAACCTGTAACATATCACTACCATGAATCTCCTGCAAATAACACACGGCCTCAACCTGAAATGAGTCCATCCTCCAAATATCTACTAAGATCCAGAGACACTAATTTTAACTGCCCATGATGATGCCGTAATGAGGTACTGCAGACTCTTCCTCGTGGACACCTCGCATGGGTGGTGCTTCTCTCGACACTGAAGATCAATGGGAGTTAGAATAACTTTCCCCTGCAATGGTCCACTTCCCCCTATCGCTCAATGAACTGCCAATCCTGTAATCCCTCGGGTCCCATGTTAACCTCTTTTGAAGATCCTCATGCCGACACTGCAGTACTCTGACCACGACTGTCTGTACCCTACATACATACAAGATCCTCATCGTCGGAATCCTCAAGCTGAAATACATATGACCACCGAACCTGCTGCCAAGAAACTGTATCAGCATAGACACCAATGTAGAAGAAGTACCTGCCCAAAATCCCCATGCCCTATCATGATAACCAAGCAGAGGAAAGGTCTCTCATTTCCATAGGACAGTAGTGTATCCGCAGACCCACTCCAAACCAAACCAGCAGGAGGTGTGGGTCTGCAACCTGGGTCAACATGAAGTGAAACATCTAGCTCATCCAATGAACTCCTGGATCCCATGGAACTTGGAAGTTGACCACTTCCAATCTCCTCTAACTAATCCTATGTGAGATCGACTACCGCCGTAGTTCTCTCACGCCATCTTCTATCCTCTTCATGTTGTTGTCAATGGTAAATGTCGGTTAGAAGGATAATGTGTATATTCCTAGATAATTATAGGACGGTAAAGGCATCACATGTCATCAATCCTGATCTTCACCAAAAGCTCATCCATCAGCATCCATACAATCACCTCCTGCACACCAATCTAACTCAAACCATCCAGCACAACCTAAGTGACTCCTCCACGCCAAACAACCTCCATCTCTCATCTCCCATGAAACCACATGGTGAAGGTGATCTCAGTACAAATAGGGTGTGTTGTTTCAAAGGGAGGTATCCGTGATGTCTCCCAGGTGTCTCCCCTAAAGGTACTATACCCCTCTTAATGCCACCATACATCTTGGCATGTACCTGTGAGATTTCACTCATCACTGTATGCTCTGGAATAATCATGTCATCTCTCATAGACTCATGTTGCATCATAGATCCCTGCATCACCGATCAAACCTCACATGGAGGTCAACCGCCTCTGGAACACCAATGGAAGTGTCTCCCAACAATTGGTGCTCGTCTGCTAGATCACCAACATCCCTATCAATGTGACTGACTGATACATATCCACTAAGATGGATGAAGTGGGTCTCTGACGAATCTCTTTAAGTGACTCATCTGATCTAGACTTTGGTTCTTGAAGGGTTGTTCACAGGTGTTCCCTCAAGAATCCTGAGTTCTCCAACTCCCGAGAGTCGGTCCATCTCCAGCCTCCCCGCCTTCCCTCGAGTCTCATGATACAAGTCACTAATCCCCAATAGGTAGTCCCGGCCAGAAAACAATTGTTGGTGATCGGCTCATCATAGATACTCTCCCGAGTAAGGGCAACCTCCATGGCGCCTCCTCATCCGGGACCACCATGCCATTGATGCTCTCCAACCATAATATTCTATCACTGCATGCATGTCATCTATATGTCTAGTGGCTGCCCTGTTCATAGTCTCACTAACTCTCAACCGTGTTGCTAAGTGGTGTGACTCTATCATGGTCATGTTGAGGTGCTATCTCACACCCCTCGCTGCTAGTGTCAACTCTGGAACCCTGAAAATATCTCCTGTAAGATGACATGTTGAATCAGTCTACTACTCAAGTATGCTACTGGTACTGAGAAGCACAGATCCATCACTAGATGCTATTCCCTCAATCACAATGTATCTTAAAGGAGCAAAATAGACAGGCACTCAACTCGCTACTATCATCTGCGCCTGGATCCTATAGGTATCTAGACACGTTCTATGGTCATCCCGACTACTAAAAAGTGCATCCTCATCAATGTAGACCGATCCTGGACATAAGTTCTCCATCAACCTGTCAGTCTCTGCAATCTCCTCAACTAATGGAGTCTCCAATAGCTGTGACTCAATCCCCTCAGACTGATCTGTATCTGTAAGGTCCCCTACTTGTACGGGCTCCCCGTGACTCTCCTCCTCGACTGTGGGTCTACCTTTCCATGGTGTGCATCCCTCCCACTAAGCTCATCCATCATACCTATCATACCTATCATGCCACTAATATCCTCATGCGACGTGGCTATCATGGGTGTCTCAACAGGTGATTTATGTGTCACGGCCCCTATAAGAAGCTCATCATCTCTAGTGCTAACACGTGTGACTCCTAACTAGTGTCACTACTCTTCAGGTGTAAGTTCATCAAAGGTATGTGGTATGTCTACTGAGACACTGGGAGTTATCAGTCTCCGCCCATCCAACACCATCCACTACACAAGGGTCATCCTCCTCAAGCATGTAAGCATCCATGTCAGCAGTCATCATCATATCCTCTGAGGTAGAGTCACTATCACTAGCTTCTATACAAGAGTCACTATCAATTTAATGCTCAACTCATCATCACTATAATAGTGCACCTCAATAATATGATTCTTGCTCTTACCCCTACACCTATGATATAGTTCCCAAGGCACTCCTTGCAATTGTAGCAAAGTTGCATGCTCCTAACGGGTGTGGGTTTTCTCTGTGTTTCCTTCCATATAGTTGCTCTAGCTCTGCCTCCCTATGCTATGTCGGTCTAATATGTCACCTCATCTTCGCTCCAACCGGGGTTTTTCATGGATATAAACTTTTGGAGCGCTATTAGAGGCTCCAAAAGTTTCTCACAAAGTGCATGATATTCTATTTCACAACTCACAACTATTCCACAAAAAAATCTGTAGACCCCATATTACCTTATGGAATATCCCTCAGGCCAGCAGGAGTCTAAGCTCTGATACCACCAGAATGAGATCCCAAGCCATGATCATCATTGTTTCTACTTGCTTAAACTTTTCCCGAAAGTGAGGTATTTTGCCAAACACTTTGTTGATCTACCTTTTAGATGTGTTTATATGTGTGTAAGGCAGAAATAATGAAATAGATAACCATGAACATACCTCAACCATATGCAATAAGATAGACACAAACATCTCAATTCTTCTTTATTCATAAAATAGAGAAACCTACTACAAATGAAGACGCCACATGGAATGCTCAAATGTATGGCCAAGAAGATAGACACAGATAAGAGCTTCTTACAAAATGCTCCCCGCTAATACAAAAGATGCCTCCAAGGGCCGAATGAGAAATGAAGATCACCACAAGTAGATTCAATGCCAACCTCCAGTTGAAGAATGCCATGCTCAAATAGAAGCTAAACCTCAATAACTCCTCGTTCTCATTAAAGTGTCTCATCACCTCTAATAAATAATATACAACCGATATATCTGTGATGGTGTAACCCAAAATTAATCTCCAAGATCCCTCTCAATCTCCGTAGAGATTGAATTTCCCTTCCACCCAATAAGTCTCCACCAGATTTGACTGAAACCATAGCTGGTTCGGGCCTGATGAAGATGGCCTCCAAATTCTAAGGAAACTTCCAAGAATATAGATCTGGCAATGGTAAGAATAACCCAGTGCCTGAATCTCCAAGATCCTCTCTTTCAATCTCTCAGAGATCCTAATTTCCCATCAATGGGTGCTCCCACTAGATGACTAAACCCTAATTTCTCATGAGTGAGGCCTCCAATTAAACTCTGCGAATATAGATCGGCTATGAGAACCCTGTGGGAGAAGTTTTGGGCTTGTATCTCAAGCATATCTCCTAGATCTGAGTTTTACTAAATCACGTGATGAACTGCACTCCTCTCTAATCAAGACATGAAACTCGATGTAGAATCTCCGGAACGTAGTAGATTCAGAACCAGAATGGTGGGAGAGTTATCAGACTCCGATACCAATATTGGGACAAGATAGGTGGAATCATTCACCACCTATCATCGTCCTCAGGGTTTGTTATGTCAAAACCCTCAAAATCCCCAATATTGGGCTCACTAGCTAGAAATGTGAATCAAAATAAGATCATCCATGAATGAATGAGAAAAGGCCCTTTCCTTTCCTTTTTTATACCTTTTGCTCACCTTTTCCTCTCCAAAGTGACTTTCATTTTATTTAATTAATTAATTAAATCACTTTAATTAATTAATTAACTTTTACCTTTGAAAAGCACCTCCTACTTCCCTCACAGGGCTTCCTTTGGCTAATCAGTAAAGTCACTTCTAGCCATCCCATCCTGTAGAGTGTTTCTCCCTCCCATCTATCAATGAGCTATTAATCGAGAGGTTCCTCCAAGTAATGTGCCCAAAATGACCTCTTCGAATTCCATTGACTTATAGCTCAAAATAGTCAAAATCATGGAAATCGTCAGAATGCAACGAAACCAAAGCCAACCTATGTGGAATGGCTCATAATGATGGAATATGATCATCAATGCAATATGGACCCCACAAGGCCTCTCAAATACCCATGTACTCACTCTAGCACCCATCTAGCTATTCTGGTCATCATAAATCTCTGCCTTGTGATGATGTCCCAAAGTGGGGACATTACAGTAGGTTCCTTGCTTTAGTATTTCTTTCAAAGAAGCAATGTAGTGGTTCTCCTTCTAAGCCTATAACCATCCCCATCATCACCGAGGCCACTCAACTGGCCTCTCTTCCACCCCTAACCCACACCATCTCAACCCCACCTCGCTCCACTACCCCCATTCCCACTAATGTCCCAATTATACACATCCATGATGACCCCAAAAATCCATCGAAATATACCCCCATCACTGAATAAGTCACCGCTCTACCATCCCTAGCCATATTGACCTTCATACTATAGGGTTTTCCACCAGTGAGACATTTCTTGTTGCACTAGGAAGCTTAGAGCCCAAGTTTCCCATTTTTCAACAAGTGTCTCCTTCCCAAATTCCACATAATCTTCCCTAGTTAGACATGGTTTTGTCCTAGACTACCAACCCCCTTGCTTCAACTAATGGCCCTAATGTTTCACTATCCTCCACTTCTCCCCAGGGCCCATAGATTCAAACCCCCATGGACACCCAACTCCACACAATCATCCATGGTGATCCTGGAACAGATATTCTGATGGATGAGGACCCTCCATGGGACCAACTAGATGCCCAGGATGAAACTTAGTTAGAAAATGAGCAGAAATCATGGGTATATGCTGAATCCAATTTTATACTCATTGCTGACAAGTTTTTCCAAGTCTGGCCTTCATTTTGACAGGTAATTTCTGAGCATCCAGAAGATGTCACTCTGGTTGCGCCACCTGACAAAGTTGACCTCATTTTATAACACATGGTCCCAGTTAGAAGCCATGATAGACACCCTACAATAGGATTTAGTTGTGCTCAACTTGAAGGAGAAGGAAGAACCCATACAGCTTCTCCAAAATACTACACATGCAGTTGCGAAGGGAAGCACTATCAAGTCCTCTCTTCATGCCCGGGGTGAGGAATGTCATAGTATTTTTGGCATGGTCAATGATTGAGTTGGATTGATAGAATGAAACAACAAACCTATTGAAGACTTTCATTCTCAGATGAAAAAAATGAATGTGAAAGCCCAAGAAATCATCGATCCAATCAAGCAGACCACAAATTTTGTGGAAATCCAGATCAAAGATAAGAAACTCGATGCCCTAGATGAATCTAATCACACCGCCAAAAAAGATCTAAACAATTTTCTACCTACCATGCAGGCCAAGTACATCTATATGCAACATATTGATAATATTTCAGACACCGAATAGACGACTCTATTAGCCACTTGACCAGAGGAACCCAATGTGACTGCTTCTCAAGAGTTTATGGTGAGAGTTGTGATCTTATAAATTAAATGGTTGGATTGGGTGGCATAGTATGAAAGTTTCTATGAGAAATTCATTTCAATTGTATGAGAGTTGGTTCCTTTGTTTGAATATGACCATAGCCAAACAAAAAAAGGTTGACTTGGAACGAGTCAAAGATTGTGGTTGGGGCCTATAGGGCCCTTCGTTTTGGAGAACATTCAATTTCACAGAAGGATCACAATTTTGCGAGAAAGTGTAATAGGATGGCGAAAGGATAAAAAAAGAATAAATTATCTATGTTAAGTGGAAATCTAACTACCATCATGCTAGCAGTGAATACAAATCATATGGTAGTTGGATGAGGAAGCATAAAGGTATAGAATATTCGAGCGTAGAAAAGACAAAGAGAGAAAGTAACATAAATGAAATCGAGAAACCATAGAAGCGAAATCAAGAAGTATCCAAGGGAATGATACAAAATTGGGAAACATGTAATGGGAAAGAGATGATTCTTTCTATTGTTGTTGCTTAGATGTTATTTTTACTGGTGTTGCCTAATTGTTAAGTGGATGAGCTAATTCTGAGATATCGTATTATTATTGAGAGATGTTAGATTGTTATGGTTTGATTCCTGCTCTTCCTTTCTCATTGATTCTTCTGTATAGGTCTTGATATGAAAAAAATACTCTATGTATGTCAGTTTGGGATATGATAATAACATGACGGTTGATTTTGGCACCAAATAGTTTTCATTATGTGTATGCATATTGGATTCCTATGATGTGTAATATTTCTTGTCCTATATAATTGGTAGTTGCTACATGGTGTCCAAGCTCTTGTGATGTATGCACTTATCTTTATGGTGCACAACATGGATTATCAAATGCATAACCTGGTTTAGAATTCTAATGATATGATGTTTTACATTTAAGTGTGTGTGTGTGTGTGTGTGTATATATATATATATTTCATTCGTTTTAAACGGGGAACAATGAGGATGGGGGACATGTCCCTGGGATGGCTAGAGTGTACCCCTAAATATTTCAGGGTATATATATATATATATATATATATATATATATATTAAAGTTTTAGAATTCACCATAAACATTTGTAGTTGTTTCATGCTTGTAAGCATAACAAGCTATACTATATAGTATTATGCACAACCATTACACTTTCTAGCTTTAAAAAATCTTGAGCAATTTAAAAAAGGGTTGAGTGACATTTCATTATTGGCTACTAGACATGAGTAGAATGCATTTTATCTTTAGGAAATTTAAGCAAGAACTGTCTTTGTAGCATCTTTTCTTCCTCATATTTCTTGTTAATGATGATTATATTAAAACATAGAAGCAATTCCCTTCTCAATAGGTTTTGTAGATTTTTATAGATGTGTTGAAAACCACTATAAAACACTTTGGTTTTGTAAAGATATTAGGTTGATGTTTTAGATTAAGAAGGTGATTGAATAATTATTTTTTCAAACATTTAGTAACCCAATCCAAGTCACTACTATCTAATTTTTTTCACAATCTTGCATTTCCTATTTTTTTGACATGGAATTTTTTTCTTGTTGTAATGTTGTTAGTGAAAATATGACATTTAAATCACTAGAAACCCAAATCAAAACCCATTATACAAAACGCATGTTTTGAGATGCAACTTGTACAACAGATTTAGATTCACTGCAATACAAAAATAATGGATGGGAATAATGATCATATTGTCCAATCATCAATTTCCACGATTGTCAAAAATGAATATATATGCCCAAAATATCCTCGAAATATGCCTAAACAATCCCTAAAATATGCCTAGAACATCCCCAAAATCTGTCTAGAATGTCCTTGAAATATGCCTGGAACGTCTTGGAGACAACTAAAAAGTCCCCGAGTCCCCTATGGAGTCCCAACATTTTGGGGACATTTCCTAAGGGTCTCCAAGTCCCTAAAACATGAAAACGCCGAATACATGAATTATATATATATATATATATATATATATATATATATATATATATATTATTGTTATTTCTAAATATTGATTATAAATATGATGCATATAAAATGTTGGATGCATGATTTAAATATAGAACAAAATGTAGATGATCAATGTAGCTAAATTTTCGCAAATATGGTAAAAAGTTACATGTATATTTACTTTTACATATTTGGGCAATCTTGCACTCTTCTTTGATTATAAGACTCATTCTCCTTAAAATTTTGACAAAGAAAATATCGTATTTATGATACTCTATTAACTCAAATGTTAAATACATAATGTGTTATACAAAATTAATTTGGTATAAAACAAGTAAGGTAAATAAAATAAGGAATGTTGTTGACGACATTACGTAACCTTACATATTACTTAATAAAGTTGATGAATCATATCTTATAATTTTACTAATTAAACTAGTTGTATCTTTAAGTGTGTAGGTTTTCACACTTAGTCATAATGTTAGAGAGATTTCTATATCAAAATTATGTGGAGTTTTGAAATGACCAATGTTTCGAGTGGACAGTCCACCCATTATCAAAGACATAGTTGCACATCTTTGTGCAACCTTATACAAGATTGAAAAACTTGATGAAACCTATTACACAATCTTAAAAATTTTGAAAAACTTAATGAAACCTATTACACAATCTTACACAAGCTTGTAATTTAAATCAATCTCATTTATATTAATTAAGTGGAAAAGAATTAAGTTACACATTTCTAATTTTTTACTACTTTTATTGAAAATATTATCTATTAGTATATGAAAAATTTATGTATATTGACATTACAAGTCTATTAAGTAGAATAATTTGAATAAAATTCAATTAATTAAATAAAATTAAAAAAGTATAACATTGTGATGACATTGAGCAACTTGTGAAATCCTTCACAAGTCTGACGAATCTCATGGCACAACTATGTGAACTTGATGAATCTCATGGTGCAATTCTATGTAATTATGCACAAAGTTGTCATAACTTAACTTGTTTCGTAACTTGACATAACCTTTCATAAAGTTGATAAAACTTAACATGAAACTTTGATTAATCATGTTTCAGTGACATAGATCTCAATTGATCCATTGGATAATGAAAAGTTTCAAGTGTAGGAATAAATTCCCATTAATGGAAATGGTGGGCCGATTGAATATAGTTTAGTCGTTTCACATGTTTTTTATGGATCATACTTTCATCGTGGATTTAAATTTGAGTGGGGAAAGAACAAGAACAATGCCCCAACCATATCATCAAACCCCCTCAACTTTAGTTTTCTGACATGTTAGCTACGACCTTCTAGAATTCCAAGAGGGAATGTAACTATACCTTACACACTTTCCACACATAGTAAGCACAAATACACATAGTAAGCACAAATGGGTGGAAATGTAGCCATTTTCTACGTTTAACATAAAATATGTTCATTCTTTCTAGGGGCATGATTGTATTAAACATGAAGGAAGATTCAATGGAAATTTTGTTGGCCCATGCAAATGCATGATTTTTTAGAAATGAAAGGTTGGAATTTTTATTCATGATTTAAAAAGAAGATGAATAAATTCTTTTGTTCAATCCTCAACTAATAATCATACTAAATAACTTGTATTACATGGTTGTTATACTTCATCACGTTATATTTATTTTGTGAAGTTATAGTATGTCTTAATGTGTATGTTTTCGCAATTTGTCACAATTGTTAAAAAGTTTTTTGGAAATACATTGTACAAATATTTTCAAAAATATTTCATTTACTTCAAAAACCTCTACAACAAAACTATGCTATTTTCTAATTGTTATTCGTCCTGA